>JASAND010003979.1:0-54944 GCA_030248195.1 Trissonchulus latispiculum | reverse complement strand
CCTAAGTTCTAAATAAGGAAGGTAACAACTTCCTCTTTCAGCAAATATCGAGCTTTGGAAACTAATTGACTTCATGAATCTGGTAATTTTGCTTTTATCAGAAGATGGTTCTAATAAACTATCCAATATACGTAACTAAACGTTGTTTTGCTTATTTCAGGTACATTATTGATTATCGCTTAATATTAATTAACATAGTTGAATTACTGAGGCCTGTTATTGTCACTTGTGAGCAATTATCCTGGACTGGACTTATATTAGTCAACAACTGAGCAAGGTTGACTTTCAACCTTGCTAACCTTTGCATAACGGGATTTCACTAGTTTTGTCTTTAGCGTAAACGCCGACATGAAATAGTGTCAGACCGCGGTTGCGGTCATTATTATAAATGAAACATAAATCTGAAATGACTAAAAATTAGCTAACAATGGCAATAACGGCATATACTGACATTAGAAACAAAGATACGGCAAGTATAACTAAAAACTACATTCACCACAGGCCTTTACGTAATATCAATATGCCTTTTTTGCACAGGAATTCCGAAGGTTAATTTTAAGCAAAAGTTGCATTAATTTGGCAATGAGACCGACCATTTAAAGGATTCCTTTTCTTGCGATTCGTCCGCACTCTTGACAAAGAGTGGGTTACGCGGACGAATCGAGGACATCCTGATTCAGACTGATGAGGACCTAATACGGGGTCCCCGTGACCCTAGATCCTATAGTCCTAACCTCATTTGCATATATACTAAACTGAGCCTAAACCTAAATTTCCTACGTATCCATGTGTTCGCAAACTTCCAGACATGCATACAAGGCTTACAAACTAAAAACTACGTTATTTATTACTATTTTCCTGCGTACTATATGAATCCTGGTGTAATTTTGGTATTTCATACAGACCACGCGCACAGTCAGTCGTTAAACATTTGGGCAGTCACCTGCTCGATTATAATTATAACTTGAGTTACATGAACCGCAGCATTCACACACATATTGAGCGAACTAACACTGAACTACGTAATCGTATTCACTAGCTAAACACCATTATCACAACATTTATACGACATTCATGTAATATTCGCACTGTGCCACTGTTGGTACAAATATACAACATTTATGCAACATTTGCACTGTGCCACTGCTGGCACACTTATGTAACGCAAGAGGCTGACCAACGGTCAACCTTTTCGTTATTACAATTACTACGAAATCAATCTACTTAGCTACTAACTGGCTTGCCTAGTCAGCAAGCATTCCTCCACGTGTCATGTAGCTCCACCTATAGGATAGCTTTGGATTGGGTGGGGACCCCCCTTGGAGCTACATGATTGGGACACCCCAGCTAGAGGGCGCTTCTCTTGGGAGGGGGTTTCTCCGTCAAACTTCTCCCCCTTTCAGTTGTGGGTTTTCCCTTGTACAGTACAGTCGTGTTATCTCTCTCTATTCTCTCCCATCCCGCCTGTACAGTTTCTCCCCCTGTATATCTTCAGTGGGCCTTTGTATTATTGGTACGTTAGCGGGGCTTCGCCCTTATAAATTATTTGGTGGGTTTGTGTGTGTGTTAGATTCTTTTACTGTATAACTGTACGTATTTGTTGGGCTTCGCTCCCCTAAATTCTACTAGTTATATTTCTATATTTGCTATATTTCTATACTTATTGTTGTTACTTTATTAAATATCTCCACTAGCTGTCTGTCCTTTTGGTAGGTAATGACTGAGCTCCTAGGTTAGTTTAGTGTTATTTCTGAGGTGAGCGGGTGTCACCCACACACTAGGGCTATATATTTGGCGAGGCTTCCCCGGTCGGCTTCTGCGCGGTTGGTGTGTTATTCACTTGTGCCACGGTCTCCTCGCTTGAGTTGCTTTCGCAGGGTTACGGTACTTTTGTGTTAGGCTAGTTTCACTCTGGTACCGCTACATTAGGCTGCCAAGAGCTCAGGGTGTCAAAATTTGACCTTGCGGTTTGAATCCCGTCGCTAAAATTTTCAAATTTTTATTTTGGACAATTTGTTAACTTTTTTCCGTGGGGGTTGAACCCTCGGTAAACCTTTCTTTTGCCGTTCAATCACTTTTGTCCATTTTTCTACGTACGTATTTTTACCCCCCTCCCCCCTAGGGTCAAAATTTCTAAAATTTTTTCTCTAGGTGTTTGTGTGTTTATATACGTATAATTGTGTATGCGTGTGGGTTTGACCCAATACCAATTTTAGGCTGCAAATAATTTTTATATCTTTGGGGTGAGCTAGTTCAGGGCATTTTTCTCGGGATTTGAGGTAGGAAATAATATCAAATTTTTTGTAGTGTCAAAAATAACCTAATTTTCGTTAATTTATCATTTTATTGCGATACCTGGTATTTTGTACTGTGTATTTGTGATAATTTGTCAAATTTTGCTTGTTTTCAGGTTATAATTGTATAACCCCTTTATTTTAGGTTATTTTGCATAATCCCCTTATTTTCAGGTACTGAGTGAGTTTGCTCTATTTAGCAATTTTATTGTGATTTTTGTAGCCGGTATCGCACTAATTTTCATTATACGTATATAGCTTTGTTTTTGTGGGGTACCTAGAGGTAAATCCGTTTGTATTTTTGCTCGTGAATAAATTTTTTCAGCACTTTTAGTCAAACGGGTTTCACCCAAGAATTTTGAAAAATGTATTCTGTACGTATGTCCGAAAGATTGAAGGCTAAGAAGGAAAGGAATCAGCCGTATCCTAATCCAAGTTGTTGTAGAGAAAATGCTGGTGGAACCATGCGGGGCATTCACCGAGCGGGTCCGTCCACTTCGGGTGTTCGGGTCTCGGCTCTGGAATTCCGCCCGCGGGCCAGTTCTGCGTCGCAGGCGGATTTGAGGACACGAGGTGCTGGTCTGGTAGATTACAGAATGGGCGTCGCCCGTTCTGTTGGCGGCAGTTTGTCCGGTTCGGTACAGGATTTGGATGATATTGGTCCGTTGACGGCTGCCACTTCGCAGGAAGCCGTCTATGTTTCGGCAGCTTCGAGCATGGAATCGCTGCAAAATGATTCTGCCGACCCCCCTAGCGGTGCAACCGCTCGGGCCAGGTCCTTCATGGACCAAACGGTAAGAGACCTGAACTGGAACATGTTTGGCCAGCAACAGAACGGCTCTCCCCAAAGTTTTGGGTCGAGCCCCGGGGACCAAACGATAATTGGTCGGGATGAGTTCATGGGGCCGCGTCCGACCCGACCCCATGCAACTCCCGTCGCGAATTTGGTGCCCCGTGGCCTCGCCTTCGCCGGACCAACCCTCTGTGTCGGGAATTGCGGGTGCTGCTTCGCAGAATTTCGGGTTGTTAGATTTGGACCTCGACCAGGAATTCACTTTGGGGACCACAGCATTGGCCAATTTGGTGTTAGAGCCGATAACTGACGAAAGATTGTCATGGGATCCCGCGTATGATGGCGTTCAGTTGTCGGGGGCTCTAACAAATGGACGATTCGGAACGTCGGCCATCTCTACAGGATTGGGTACGCCGGTAACAACAAGTTATGGAGATATGAGCCAATTCGCGATTCAGTCGCGTTTGCGCACCACTCACCGAGATTTTCTGCTAACGAACCAACGAAATGAAAACTGATTCATGTTCCGAATGAGTGCGACTGTGCTGAATAGCACAGTGATAAGACTGGACCTGTTATCTTCACCGGCCAATTTTTCATCACCGTTGACGCATCGGCCTAACCTTAGGCTGCCTTCGGTTCGCGGTGCGCGAGCCGGAAATCGAGTTCGCACCGGTGGCCGAAATCTTTTACCTGTCGTTCGGGAACTCGGTGACACCGGTTCCTCGGACTTTTCCGGACCGATTGGTCGGCCTTCATCGCCAGGCGTCGCCGGCTCGGCCCGAGATTCCGACTGTCCCGGTCCTGGGGCATGTCAATGTGCTTCAACTGACCCCAGAAACCGTCCATGTTCTTCATGATTACTTGAAATGGTTCAAGTCGATCTCGAAGTTCAAGGGGCGAAAAGGTGGCATTCAGCTGTCGACGTGGCTTCGCATGTTTGAGAACACTTGGTCGGCAAGCTTGGCCCCAGCCGAGCTAAAGAAGGCTATTCTTTGGTATCTGCTGGAAGATAATGTCTAACAAGATCTCGAGGGTCACACCCTCGAGACCTATGAAGATTTGGAGGCAGTTCTGAAGCAGCTTTATGAGCCTGTCGCGAAAACATCCGATCAGTATGCTCGAGAGTTCTTCGAGCGGGCACAGAAAGCGTCCGAATCGTGCCATGAGTACCTCAATGAGTTGAGGACGCTCGCCTGTAAAGCTTTTCCCGACGTCGAGCCGAAAGTTTGCGAATTGAAGGTTGTGGATCGCGCGACGCGCGGTCTAAAACCTTCGATTCGGGCGAAAGTGGCAAGTTCATTCGTCGACGCGACCTATTGGGCTTATGATCGGCCGAATGACATTTTTATGCGAGCGGTACGTATACTGCAGTCGGTTGAAGAGGGCGACAGCCAGTCAAAGCCGATGGAATCTGCGATGGACCCTGATTGTCCCGACTATGTACGCGATTTGCAGCGACAATTGCAGGATATTAGGAACTCGATTACCCAAGGACAGGCGCAGGCCTCCCGACAGAGGTCCTTGGATGCTGAAATTGCGGCAGCCTGCGAAATTTTGGACGACCCCAGTCTGGAAGACATGGACGAAGAAGATCTGCTACCTGGTTGAGCAGCAGGGGTCGGCTTCTGGCTCGGCCAAAGCCGGTGGAAACCCCGCTAAGTCCATGCACTGTACCTATTGTGCGGAGCCTGGGCATAAGTGGTTGAGTTGTCCGGTGTACGTGAAGGCTGTGCGCTTCTGGGGTGATGACCCTCGCCGACAACAGATGTTGGCGAGCAAGTTATTCGGTAGCTTGCTCATGAAGAATGCGACAGCTAACACTGGAAATACTCAATCTGCCGCCGATGGAAGGACCTACCGAGGAGGTGGTCGCGGTGGTCGTTTCAATTATGGAAGGCGCGGTGGTCAACAAAGAGGTGGTGCTAATCAGGCGTCTGATGCCGGTGGCGGAAGTAACTCGGCCGGCAACCGACAACAATCATCTGGCAATTCGGGAAACGAATAGCGGGGGCGCGGAACCCCCAAAACAAGCCGCAAACCGGAAGTGTAAATATGGTCCAATCGCCAAATGTTGCTAGGCCTCGTCGTTTCTCGAACTCGGGGCATGGACCGGGATCCTCGGGATCTCGCCTCGGGCAAAATGGAAAGCCAGTTGGTTCTGTTGCGAGATATGGGAGCGTGAATATGATGTCGATGAGAGAAGCCATGAAAATTCCGGATAAATATTTTATGTCGCCGAGATGGCGATGTATAACGGGTTTACCCGAGTCGGAATGTCGACACGCGTGTTGTATTGCGACTAATGGTCGGCGACCTCAACGTGATGAGGCACCTGCTCGGCAGCAACGTCGACGTAGGCCCGACAAAAGGTCGAATAAGGGCAAGGAACACCAAAATAACCAAGAAGCCGAACAGGTGGTGCCTGTTGTCGGCGAAGAAGGATCGGCACAGCCGTCCAAAAATTCGGTGGCGACGCAAGCCATCACCGTCGCCGATGGCTTGTCGATTCGGGAAGCTGCGACTAAGGTCTGCGATCCGGAGCCTGGCCCATCTGGGACTCGGGCTTCTGCTTCGGGCTCGGGTTCGACCCGGGCTTCTAGCACGATCCCCGGGGACGGCCATGATGATGAGTCCAGTTCTCCGGCGACTAAAAAGTCCGACGAAAATGCCGATAGTCGTGATTTTCCGACAGAAAATCGCGACACTCCGACTGTACTCAAGCTGAAACTTCAGCGGTCGGCCGACAACACGTGGAAAGCGTCCCGAAACGCGGTTTCACCGCGAAAATCCAATGTTTCGGTGGATGTTCCGACATTCAACCGGTATAATCCGTTGGATTTGTCATCGGTCGACGCGGATATGTTGGAGGCCTATTGGGACCGCGTGGCTCGAGCACAGGATGAATTCGGCTTGGAGGAGGAAAAGTTGGAGCAGGCTATAGCGAAGCAGCACAAGAAGGTGGCTTCGTCGGCGAAGAGAGTCGTCGAGAAAATGGAGGACTTTGAGGAGGTTCTGATAGCTTTCACGAAGAAATATCGCTCGGAAGATGCGGCGATGCTTGTCGAACAGGCATCTGCAGCCGCCGAATTTACGGACAGGCTGAATCAACCGTCGACCTCGAAAGAGGCTAGCGACCTCGACGACTCGGATGCTATGGTCAAGGTCGCGAATGGCGGTATCCGTGACACGGTCCGCGAGGTTATGGAGGGTGAATGTGTTTTCTTTGTGTCGAATGGAGCCTCTGTTTCTTTGAAACATACACCATATGTGCTGGCACGTATAAATGAGGTCACTGCCCTTGGCCTTGTCGACACTGTAGCCTCTGTCTCCTTGGTTTCCAAGGAATTTTACGAGCGAGTAAAGGGTCATGGGGTGACACCGATGACAGAAGCTCCTATGCCGTCTATTGCTGCAGCGGGTGAGGGTAACACCCTTACCATTCTCGGTCAATGTGAGCTGTCAATGCGTTTTGTATCCGGTTATGGCTATGTTCCGGAAAACCTGACACACCGATTCTATGTTGTTCCTGAACTGTTGCAAGAAATGTTGATTGGATTTGATTTCTTGCATGATTTGGGCTTCTCACGGAATCAAAAACGCGGTTTCATGGATTATAGTGGTGGACGTATACTGCTTTTGAACAGTGCCGAGCTGCAGGGGATAGCTTGTGTTTACAATATCCCTCTTGCTGCGTCTGTTAATTTGTGTATTCGGGAGCGAGTCCGTGTACTCCCGAACAGGGAAAAGGATGTCCCTGTAAAGGCTGTCATGCCGGGCGGTGTCACCGTCCCAGAACGTAAATTCATGCTTTTTGAGGCTGAACCCGAGGTTATGGAAACTCACGGAGTGTTCCCGCAGGCTGGGGTCCTCGTTGTGACCCAAAAAGTCGTTTACATTCTACAATGGAAGTGACCGGATTGTTGATCTCCCCAAAGGTGCTTTACTGGGAGAAGCCTGCCCTGTGGTTCAGGTCAAGGAAGCTGAAAGGCCAACATCCTATGTAATGGAGGCGGGTGTTGACCTGCAGTCGATCCATTACAACCTCAATAGATGGTTTGGGCATCCGGCTACCCATTCGCTTTGGGCGGATGAGGTCGGCGATAGCGTAAGCCGACTGCACAAGTTGCATCCCGGATTTTATTCTTTGGATTTGCCCTTGAAGACCTCTGTGGTTGAGGTAGACGCTGTGATTGCTCGGACGCCCAAGCGGGTGATAACCCATGCGATTCAGGAACTGAAACATAGGACGGAGATCCACAGTTCTCCGGGTTCTGATGCGGATAAGGACCTGGAAATGCCGATGGAAGAGGCCAGTGGTGGTCATTTCTACTCTGCTGAGGATAGGGGGCCACGCCCTGATCCTACAGAGGAAGAAAAGCTGAAGGACATCGAGTCGAATATCGATTTCGATCGTATGGGCTGTCCAGACGACATCAAGCAGGAGTTTAAGAAAATGCTGCTCGAGTACTATGATGTCGTGGCTCGGCCTGGAAATCCTGGACGGACAAAAATCGATCAGCATTTGATCGATACAGGCAAGGACGGACCTCTGAAAAGCCGAGCTTATCGGATGAACCCTAAGCAGAAGGCTGAGGTCGAGAAGCACATCAATTGGGGAGGGGTATGTGAGCCCTCGACCAGTCCGTGGTCATTTCCATGCATATTAGTCGGTAAGAAGGATGGTACGACCAGACTTGTTATCGACTATCGCAGGTTGAATAAGATCACCAAGAAGGACAATTACCCATTGCCAAAGATTGACGAAATCATGGACCAGCTGAAGGGCAGTGCAATCTTCTCGACGATAGATTTAGCGGCTGGCTATTGGCAAGTCGAGGTTTACCCCGAGCATCGCGAGAAAACGGCTTTCGTGTCTCACATGGGGCTGTTTCACATGAATGTGATGCCATTTGGATTGTGCAATGCACCTGCGACCTTTCAAAGGATCATGGAAAAGGTGCTTACCGGCCTGCCTGTTTACATCGACGACGTTCTGATTCCGTCACGTAACTTCAGCGAGCATCTGAAAATGCTCAAAGTTGTCTTCCAGAAGCTTCGTGATAATGGACTGCGGATCAAATTGAAGAAATGTGTGTTTATCCGCCAAAAAGTCCCGTTTCTCGGGCATCTGATCAGTCAGGACGGCTACGAAGTGGATCCTGACAAGGTAGCTGCCGTGGCCAAGCTACCCAATCCGACTGATTGTCGCGGCGTTAAGTCGTTCCTCGGCATGTCTGGATACTATCTTGTACTTGTAAATTGTTTGTGGGAGCAACGCTCACGTACCAAGCGCCGTACGGTCAGTCCTCTCAGGAGTTCGGACGGTGAGCCCTGGGGAGATGTAACGCAAGAGGCTGACTAACGGTCAACCTTTTCGTTATTACAATTATTACGAAATCAATCTACTTAGCTACTAACTGGCATGCCTAGTCAGCAAGCATTCCTCCACGTGTCATGTAGCTCCACCTATAGGATAGGTTTGGATTGGGTGGGGACCACAGGTGGACAAGGGGGGGAAGGGGGGGCAATTTCTCCCCCTCCGCGAAGTCGCCCACAAGGGGTCTGGAAATTGCTCTCACAAGGGGTAGGAAAATTGGCCACAAGGGGTAAGAAAATTGCCAAAAAATAGGATTTACGACTAAAATTTCGCAAAATTTTCAGGCTACGCCGGAATTTTTCATTAAAAATCACTATTTTTCCCTAAAAAACATCCGAAAAACGTTGTTTTAGCTAAAACATTGCTGTTTTTCGTTAAAAAACGTTAAACAACGCTTATAATCGCTTTCAAAAGTACGCTTAAGAAAAATTGCTCTCACAAGGGGTACCCAAATTTGCTTCCACAAGGGTCAGTGAAATTTGACCTCCCGTTCAGGTATGGTGGGGACCCCCCTTGGAGCTACATGATTGGGACACCCCAGCTAGAGGGCGCTTCTCTTGGGAGGGGGTTTCTCCGTCAAACTTCTCCCCCTTTCAGTTGTGGGTTTTCCCTTGTACAGTACAGTCGTGTTATCTCTCTCTATTCTCTCCCATCCCGCCTGTACAGTTTCTCCCCCTGTATATCTTCAGTGGGCCTTTGTATTATTGGTACGTTAGCGGGGCTTCGCCCTTATAAATTATTTGGTGAGTTTGTGTGTGTGTGTGTGTGTGTGTTAGATTCTTTTACTGTATAACTGTACGTATTTGTTGGGCTTCGCTCCCCTAAATTCTACTAGTTACATTTCTATATTTGCTATATTTCTATACTTATTGTTGTTACTTTATTAAATATCTCCACTAGCTGTGTGTCCTTTTGGTCGGTAATTACTGAGCTCCTAGGTTAGTTTAGTGTTATTTCTGAGGTGAGCGGGTGTCACCCACCCACTAGGGCTATATATTTGGCGAGGCTTCCCCGGCCGGCTCCTGCGCGGTTGGTGTGTTATTCACTTGTGCCACGGTCTCCTCGCTTGAGTTGCTCTCGCGGGGTAACGGTACTTTTGTGTTAGGCTAGTTTCACTCTGGTACCGCTACACTTATGCAGCATTTATTCAACATTCGCACTGTGCCACTGCTGGCACACTTATACAGCATTTATGCAACATTCGCACTGTGCCACTGCTGGCACACTTATACCACATTCATACAAATCACGAATACACCTCATTTCTGCTTATGATCTGAGTCTTGGTCATTCCAGCGGTGCTCGCAACCTTCGTCGAACAGAAGGAGTTTCCGCGAGTCACTGAACATTCAATCGTGCAAACCAATATACAATGCCATTCATACAGTCTCGCACACACTCAAACATTCAATTTTTTAGTTAATTATTACCTAACTAATCCTAATGAAAAACATAATTATAAAACAGAATTAGCAATGCCTAGCTTTAGTTACAATTGATACTTTAATCCTACTAACTATTGTCTTAATTGCACATTCGTAATATCGAGATAAATATTAATTCTAACGAAGTTTTATGAAGATTTGGTGAATTGATTTTATGAAGGAATTCAAAACCCAACTTTTAGCGCAGAACTTTGGTAATTTTAGAGAAATGTGGAATTGTGGAAAGCCGTGTGAGTAATGATTGATTTTTGATATATTTCGGGTCCTGAAACTTGGCAAAATTTTGCAAAACTTTCTTTAGCACATAAACGCAACCAAAGGGACAATTTCATGAAATTTCAGAACTTTAACCAATTACTGTGCAAATTGCGTAATTTTCCAGAAATTACAAATTACATAATTATATAATATATACGTACGTGCATCCGTCTACCTACTTTTTCTTATGGTTTTATTATTAATAAAGGGCAACTTCTTGGCATGACTTGGGCCGTAAAGTACGTTAAATTTCATTTTCCTCCTTGTTGGCTTTGTCTTCGGCCAAAAGATCAAGGTGAAGACAACTGTTAGGCCCTAGAAGAAAGAGGCCTAGAAGAATGGAGAAAGGGAAAGGGGGAAGAAAAAGGTTTGACTTAAGTCAAACCAAAAGAAAAGACCTTTTTAGAACACTCCTTTTTGGAGTGATAAGATTACGAAACTAAAAGTAATCTTATTAAAAACATTTTTACTTATAACTTTCTTAATTTTGGGAGTTGAAAAGTCGGGTTAGGATTTTTGGAATCAGCACCAAATTCTCTTTCATATGGGCCCAAGTCATGTTTACGACCAAGATTACTAAAATTGATTAATTATTGCCCAATTAGCATTAATTAGCATTAATTAACTCTACCTAACTACGTACTTAGCTATTTAGGTACCTAGAATTGAACCATCTTCTAATATTTGTCATTTTTAGTGTACATTCTTCGTTATGGGCAATTTTACGACTAATTTTCGGCTTAATAGACATGTAAAATCCATATTATGGGTTAATGACTTCCTGCTAATTCATATTCAGTCAATAGTAAACGTACAAGGTGGTGAAAAGGTCATACTTATTTACGGTTATGAGTGACAACTCATTGATATGCTAGGGATTAGCCAACATGTCAACGTTTTTCTTCGTGGGGAGTGACAACTCACTAATTTTCTTTAGCATTAACCAAGATACTACCGCTTAAGGTCGTTCGGAGTGACAACTCCGGTTATCGGGGGATAGGTGACCGAATTAACCTTCCTTTTACAACTTCTGGACTAATATTGTTAGTAGATTATACATTACTTAAACTTAATTAAGCTTAACATCATAATTGAGACTAAGATTTCTGTCCAAGACCTTTAGCCTTATTTGAGAATTTCGCTTAATTTTGAGTACTAGACAACTCTGGCTAGGCAATCACAAAACAATCCATACAATTATTGCTTGGACATCATTCAATAACTACATTCCATATTAACGATCGTTGATCTTCTTCACAAATCTATGGCACAAGAGTTCCTCTTCACAGATTAACTGACTTCGACTACTTTTTGACCTTTTTGGGTTGATTTTAACAACTGATTTTACTAATTCCATTACACATGTTCCGCAGTTTGCCACGGTCGAACCTTAGCTTAAGACTCCAAGCTCAGTAGGCGCATTTCCACAATTTTTGACCTAGCGACCTCATTATGCATTAGTACCACACAATTTTTATAAATATTATTTATCTATATGCTACCAACGTTTTTTTTTGGGGGGGGGGGTGACAATGCTATTTTTCGGCCGCTTTTGGGGAGTTGAAAAACCGAAAAATAAAATTTCTCAGATTTGGGTGAAACTGACCCAAAATTTTGCCAATGGTACCTAGTTTATTTCCCCAAAATGATACTCCAATACTTGTTCCCTTCAGCCGGCTACGATGGGCCAAAGTTGCCATAATCGCTGTTTTGGCTGAAAATCCCTGATTTTTTGAACTTTGAATGGCTATATCTCAAAAGTGGGTCTGGGATTTTGCTCATTTTTTGCATGGACGTTGGTAGCATATAGATAAATAATATTTATAGAAATTGTGTGGTACTAAGGCATAATGAGGTCGCTAGGTCAAAAAATGTGGAAATGCGAATACTGAGCTTGGAGGCTTATATATATTTCAATGGCTATATATATATATATATATGGACGTTGGTAGCATATAGATAAATAATATTTATAAAAATTGTGTGGTACTGAGGCATAATGAGGTCGCTAGGTCAAAAAATGTGGAAATGCGAATACTGAGCTTGGAGGCTTATATATATTTCAATGGCTATATATATATATATATATATATATATATATGTGTGTGTGTGTGTGTGTGTGTGTGTGTGTGTATATGTATATATATATATATATATATTTCAGGTATATATAGCCAAGAGTTTGTACAATAAAATACTGGAGCGGCTCCTGATTAAAGCTAACGTCCACTTAGCAGCACAATTCTCGCAATCAGCTTACCCGTTTCCACTGGCCAAGATTTGAATCATTTCTAAAGAGCTATAAGTCAGACCTGCTTAAGTATCTAGTCGAATGATCTCCTGTGGCTGTGAGATTCAAAGGCCGCCTGTATGTCTGTCTCGCTTCTTCTGGCTCGTGCAGGAGGAACTGCAGTTGCGGCAGGCCCTCTAGACCGGGATTGTGCGCCTCTGTTTTAGCCTTTTCTGAATTGCCGGGCTTGGTATCTCTATGACTGTCGGTCTTCTTGGCCAGGTTTTGTTGGTGGTTGGTTGCCAGTCCAGTTCGTCTATGTGTGCCTTGACGTTGACTGTTCAATGCTTCCTGTTGCGGCAACCCAGCGGTGTTTTAAATTTGGGTGCTGGTTGCTGAAATTTGGCTATTGTTTTTGTTGGAAGTGCTGGTTCGAATGCCGTTCAGTCCCTCCCCTTGCGCATTTGCAGGCGCTTTACCTCAACCCTGTAATTTTTCTTGTTTGTGCATGGTTATTGTTTATAGTCTAGTGTATTTTGGTTGCTACTTTTTCGCCAACTGTGGCAATAATATATCTCATATACACCGTTATGATGCGTACGATGCGCGCCTACAGTTCATGAATTTGCGCATGCATCAATGCATACTTATTAGTATTTACCTTCCAGCTGTGTGAAAACATTACACTTTTCATTTACTGCAGATGAAATTTTTATACAATACTGATAGTATGGCAAAAAGTTAAACTAGTTCCGACAGTAAAGCCTTTGACTTCACAATTGGAATTGCATTTTACTACAGAACTTAACACTTGTGCAGTTTTTTTCGACAGTTCTGTTTGCTTATCCACTTTGGCACAGTTTCTTACTATGAGCCTGCTTTCAATTGAAGACTTAAAGGATAGTATTTTAAAAGGTGAATTGATTGTTTCTGTATTTGATGTTTTCTTTGTGAGTATTGATGAGTTTTTATCTCCAATCACAAATAACTCTAATTTGACAGCCGGATAAAGGGCGAGACGACAGCGTTTATTTGTAACCAGGGGCAGTTTCATAAAAGTTTTTGTTCAATACTTGACTCGAAAACTAGACTCTGCTAGTTGTCGAGTTAGGTAGCAAATGTGTTTCATAAAAGCTTTGCAGTCGAGCTTGTACTCGCACTGGAGCTGCTAGTCTTATTACCAAGAGTACATAATACATAATACATATGACAAGCGCCATACGCTATGTATTCAGCTCGCTACATCTGATGTTATCAGCAGCTGAGCCATGCCCTGCGCGCTAACGGCCCCCCTCACAATTGCGTATCTAGTGGATAAGTATACTTTATAGCACGGCTCTGCGTGCATTCAGAGATATATACGCACCACCGTGCGGGAAGCTCCAAGTGTGTGGCACGAGTGCGCGAAGTGCATGAGTGCCACGCACGAAGGCTTCCCGTGCGACGATGCATATATCTCTGAATGCAAGCAATGTCCTGTTGTAAAGTACTTATACAACGAAACAAGCTACAAATGAAGCTTTCCACTAAACTAATAAAACTTGATTCAGTGATGCTGCAGCTGAGACACAAGTTCAAGCAATTTTCCAGGTCATCTGACAGTAAATTTGTCGCGGCTGGGAGGCCTTTTTTGGTGTGCAGCTGAGCTGTCTGTACACACTGCTGCGCTATGCAAGTAACTGTATGGCGCAGCAAAAGTTTAGGTCCTGGCCTCCCAACGTGCACCGTGCGGATAATTAAATTATCCGCACGGTGCACGATACTGAAGAGCAACAAAGCTCTCTGCAGCGTGCACTCAGCTATATATACGCACGCAATTAACATAGGAAAAGGGAGAGTGAGTTGTATAAGTATACTTTATAGCACACCTTAGCGTGCATTCACTGATTTATACGCACGCCGTGTGGGAAGCTCCGAGTGTGGGGCACGAGTACGCGAAGCGCACGAGTGCCACGCACGAGGGCTTCCCATGTGACGTGCGCAGTAAAAATTAGTGAACAGCGCTAAGGTGTGTTGTAAAGTACTTATACAACGATTTAACCTATCCTTAATTGATGAAACCTTACTCGTTTATGTTGCAGCTGACAGATATTGCTAGACAAATTTCTATGTAGAGCGGCAGCAATCTCATTGCTTGCCATGGCTGGGAGGCCTATTTTTTGGTGTGCAGCAGAGTTGTATAGGCTAGAGCTCTGCTGTACACACTGTTGAAGCATGCAGGAATATGTATGCTTCAGCAACTTTAGGTTAGGGACAGGCCTCCTAGCGTGCAGCGTGCGTATAACTTAGTTATACGCACGTTGCACTGTGCATTATCTGATTTAAATGCACAGTCTTTACACAGTAAAAGTGCAAAAGAGTTGTATAATCAAGAGTACATAATACATAAGAGTATGACAATCGTCATATTCTATGTATTATCAGCTCGCTACATCCTCTGCACGCTATCGGTTGCCTCCCCATAAATTGTCAAAGAAATTCGCCCGCTATGTTTACACGCAACAGATGCACATTGAACCAACTGACTAGTTGCGTTTTCGAGCCTGAGCGTGTAAGCATAGCGTTCGAATTCGCTTTGATAAGGGGTCTGATTTCTGATAAGCCGATAGGGTGCAGAGGATGTAGCGAGCTGATAATACAAAGAATATGACGCTTGTCATACTCTTATGTATTATGTACTCTTGATATAACTGCTGCCTGCCAGCACCTATTTCATAAAACTTCGGCTATTGCAGGCTACTCCGCTAGTAGCAGCTGGCGAGTTCTCTAGTGAATTTTGACTAGAGGACATTCAGAAAATCTGCTATAATTTTTGCGATTTTAAAACTTTTGTTTGGAAATTTCTACAACGTGACGGGAATTATGTTCTTCGTGATGTCCTATACTTTTAAATGGTTTCCTTTTGAGAAAGAAAAGTTAAGAATTTTTAAAAATTACCATCATTCTTAGTAAAACTGAGTCTAGCATGCTTTCAACTCGCACTAGCACTGATAGTTGTAGTAGCAGCAGCAGAATCGTAGCTAAATTTTGTCGAGTTCCTAACAATTTTTATGAAACACTTGCACTTGGAACTAGCTCTAGGCTTGCGAGTACTAGCGTGCTAGTACTCGCCTGCGAGCAGAATTTTTATGAAACTGCCCCCCAGGCTTTTTTGCGTCCGGATGTGCGTCTGGACGCAAAGTTCTTTATCCGAACGCAATGAATCTTTAACGGGGCGCAAGCTAGAAGCAACATTATTTCGGTGGAAAACTTACTTTGGTATAAGTTTAAACTTTAAATGCTTCCAGCACCAATTCGGTATTTTCTAAAATTTTTTTCGGTTTCTGGGGCTCGGCCCCTGACACCTGGGACCGATGTCGCTAACGCGGGTTTATTTTGCTATCTTCAACACGTGAAATAAACCCGAGCTTCGGCTTTGATAACATCGATCCCTCGTGTTTATCACTTTGTCATGGAATGCCAAGGTGCAAGGACATGTCTCAGTCTTATTTGTTGAGTTGTTGTCCACCTGTATCCATATCAGATCTTTTTGAACTCGTAAATTTCATATCAACAAGTAGAGCTTGACTATGTGAATAATCGTGAACATTAATGCTGTTCTCATTCAACAGCCCAGGCAGGATCAGAATTGGTAGAACCACGAAATTAACAAAATTTGTGACTGAACACAATATCCAAATTATTTGATTTCTCTAAAAAGGTTTTTTGCAAAAAGATACACAAACGGCAATTTGAATTAATGCAAAACTACCAGTTTCAACCACAAATAGCCTGTCACAAAAAATTTACAATGAATTTAGATTTATTCAATCGTAGACCGATTTATTCAATCGTAGTTCATGGTATTTACAAATGCTTCACCGGTTTTGCCCTCGAACTGCATTACAATAGTTTATGCATTACGATACTGCATTATGCATACAAGCTTCTGTGGTTATTGATACCGACTTTATTCAGAATTCAAGAATTTGCAGTTACGTTATGTTATGGTTAATATTTAACCTTCCAACAAGAATATAAGTAATACGACATGCAGCGTAATGAGTGGAACAGCACAAGAACTTGCAGTCGAAATAGAGCTATTATGAATTTCTGCAAAGTAGGGGCTAGTAAAGGGCCAGGTTATGCCGAACATCGACTGATATTACTCGCCCCCATGATTACTTCTAAAATTAATGGTAGCGAGACGGATTTTAAATTCAGATAAAGTTTTAGCTAATACAATATTGTCAGGCAAACTATTCCAAAATTTTATGATCCTTTCACTGAAGAAATGTTTTTGAATATCAATCCTATTCTAGTTAGTTGTCAGATTCAAACTATGTCCTCTATTAAATCAGTACTGTTAAGTCTGAAAAACAACATACAGTCCAAATCAATTAAGCCGTATCAAGTTTTATAAACCATTATTGGGTCCCGACGTAGACGTCTTTCCTCTATAGTTTCCAAATTTAAATGTACTAAACGTTCTTGGCAACAAAATTGCGAGTATATTCGAATACCTTTGTACTATTTCCATAACTCTCACATCCTTAATGAGGGCCAGTATAAAAAGCGTACGCGCACGCGGACGAAAGGTATAATTTGAGAACGCGGACGCGGACGCGTGGTTTAAAACCAGGACGCGGAGTTCTATGATTTTATTGACAAACACAAACACTCAAAGAATACATACTTCGCATAATTTACGGTCTCACAACATAATTTACATATTATGAAATCATTTCAATTACAATCCTTGCAGTCGTAGGTTATTGCCAACATACATTCATATATACAATGGTTACAATATACAGGTTGTCTGCACAATATGGATTTGCCTTTATTATTTACTGACATTGACAACAACAATTTTACGAACAGGTTGGTCTGTACATTGTTTTGGTGCTATTCAATCGACGGCAAAGTTTTTCTCTGCCATTTTATTAGTTCATGCCAGATATTGCTTACTCTTTTTATTGCCCTAACTAGCTGAATTCCAATGGGGCATTGTACCGCTAATGTTTAATGTTCAGATTTCTAAATCGAAAATTCTTTTAATTCCAAAATTCCTTGCTCATTCATCTCGAAAATTCCAAATTCTCCTGATAATTTTACTGCAAAATTCTCTTGTGAATCCACATTCGCACTTCGTGCAATCCGTCCCAGAGACCTGACAAAAATGTCCCAAATGTCTACTATTCTTTGAAAATTTCTGTAAGTAATTCGAGAATACCTAATTGCCCATTGAGCCTGCTGAATTAGGATGTTCAGATTTGTAAGTAATTTTGGATTTCTTCTGACGACGATGCCCAAAAGCTTTTCGTGAATTGTCAGGTCTCTATTAACGAATTGCTGCGAAGGCGCCGACACAACTTTAATTAAGTTATTAACTTTGTTCCAAAAAGGTTGAATTCTATAACATTGAGCGATTGCGTGAACTAGATCTTCTGATATAGAAATTTGAAAAGTTTGAGCGCAGAAATCACAATTTTCCGACGGATTTAATCTCATCTGACATCCTCTTTTATTGGTTACTAAAACATTGTGAACGATTTTCAAATGATCGTCTAACGCGATACTTTCCACGAACTTAGTTTTCATGGACCCCCAAATGTACTCCCAGTCCGTTCTAGGAATTGCTGGGAATTTTTCAACCCAGTATTCCATTCTAGAGCGGGCTTTATGCGCAAATTTTTGTAGAATTATGGCCTCATAAAGCTGTTTAATTTTGACCGCGGACGGCGGATGCTGGGTGCCGCCAATGCTAATTAAATTAGGAGTTATTTCTAAATTTAAGGTTAAAATTGCTTTTCGAATTTCCTTATAAAAATGCGGCACTGTCGCCATATTTACAGATCTCATGTTTTGATCTTCAATTTGACTGTAGAAGTAGTCGAAAATTGGGTGCCATGCCTGAGCTGCACCCAATTTTCTTCTAATTAGAATTGCTAATCTCTGGCTCAAGATTCTGTATTCAATATGTGGAAATGCTATTCCGCCTTTAGTCCTTGGCAAACATGCACACTCGTGATTGAGAATAACTCTTTTTATTGGATGCCAAACGTAATTTTCCATCCTCTTTTTAAACGTCTCCAACACATCTCTGGAAGGACTGATAAACCAGGTTGTGTACCAAAGTTCTGAAAGAGTATAGGTCATGAGGCTGTTCACTCTAGCATACGCTGAAGAGGTTACGGGTGGTGCCACAGCTTTTATAGATTCCGCAATTTCGTCAAATTTTTCCGTAGTTTTCATGTTTTGAATCCCATTCTCAGTTAGATGAATTCCAAAAGCTTTAACTTCTGTTTTCAAATATGGTAAAAATTCAGGTGGAACGTCTTCTCGTCTAACTCCACTACAAAGAAGAAGGGCTGTTTTCTCAATTTTCAGTTCCCCTCCAGAGATGTGTTCAAATGCTTCATACTTTTGAAAAACTTTTGTCACTGATTGGAAGTCGCGCAAAGTAAAATTTGTGTCATCTGCGTAGGCTGTAATTTTATTTTCTCTTCCTAAAACCGGTATTCCTCGCACCGAGCTGCTTCTGCGAATGTGGTTTAAGAAAGTTTCGCTGCATAGAACATACAAAAGTGGCGACAAAGGGCATCCTTGTCTGATGCCCCTTTCTGATTTGAACGGCAGAGACATGTAACCGTTGATCAATAGTGAACTTTGAACAAAATCTTTTCTATAGATTGCGCCAATCCAGCGTCTTATTTTAGGACCAAACCCAAATCGTTGAAGCACCATTTTGAGAAATTCTCACTCGACTAAGTCGAAAGCTGACATTTGATCGACCGAAAGGAAAATGCAAGGCTTGTGTTTATGCCTTGCGTAGTCTAAAGTTCCTAATAAGCTCAAAATTCCATCTCTGATGTCTCTGCCGTTCACAGCGCAAGTTTGATACTGGTTTATCAAAAATGGCATTGCTACTGACATCCGATTAGTTAGAACTTTAGCAAAAATTTTGTAGTCTACGTTTAGCATGCTGAGAGGGCGCCAGTTTTTCCTATCTGCTTTATCACCTTTACCTTTGTACAAAAGAGAAATAATACCCATGTACATGTCTTCTGGCAAAATTCCAGTTTGTAAAATAGAATTAAAAATTTTTGCTAACCACGGCGCAAAGAGTTCGATACAAGAAAGATAGAATTCAATAGAAAGCCCGTCTTTCCCGGGGACTTTCTTTAAAGCAAACTGCCTAATCGCCTTTTCTACTTCTTCGGCTGTAATTTCTGCATCTAGCTCTTGCATCAAATCGTCTGGTATACTAGCATATGTTCTTTCTAAAAAAGCAGCTGTCTTTGCTGGATCAATTCCAGAACTGCAAAATAAATTTTGGTACTGTTCTCTCATTTCTGTTAAAATTCTGAGATTGCCAAACACTTCCGTTCCTGAATCTGTTTTTAGTGAATATACATAGCGCTTCTCGCCTTCCTTTTTTTCCATCATTTTGGCTTTCACTATAGAGATAGTATCTAAAAGTTTCTCCGATTTGTGGGCACGCGCCAAAGTTTGTTCAATTTCTGCCGACTCAATTTTCCTCAAACTTGCCTTCAAACTTTTTTGCATCACAGAGTCATTTTGGGATTGCGCTTCTTTGAGTTGGTTTTCAAGGCTTTGCTTTTGGCTGTGTTTTCTTTGAGCGATAATTCTGCTATGAAATTTAAATAAATTCCTGGCTTCGGATTTAAACCAAAGCCAATTGTTGAGAATTTCCGCATTTGTTTCCGACTGAGTGAAAAGATGTTGTGCGTCGAAGCGTAAAGTTGCGTAGTCTTCTGAAAAGAAAAAATCCGAAAAGACGGTCGTATTCATTTTCCAATACGACGGTCCGCGAGGCTGAAAAAGTAGATTGTCCACAAACTTGACAGTCACTAGACTGTGATCTGAAAAACTTACAGGATTGTAGGTAACAGAAATAAAGGCTCCCAAGTGCCTTTCTGCTACATACATGCGATCTAATCGACTCCTACAATTTCGATTTACGCTTTTGCAACTGTACTCTTTTTTGTCCGGATACTTTTCTCTGAAAACATCAACAAATTTGTATCGCTCTTCTAGCGTTTTGAACTCATCTTTGCCCTTCATAGTGGAGTTTAACACACCTTGATCAACAACAGGTGAATCTCTGTCGAGTTGTACGTCAGAAACAAAATTAAAATCTCCACCCATTAATAAAACAGCGTCGTCACAAACTCTGGCTTTTAAAATCTCCAACAAAGATTTGAAAAACTGTGGTCTTTTATTGCACGTTGTTGGTGCGTAGATATTAATTAAAAAAGCAATCCTCCCACCAATTTTGGCTTTAACAATCAAGATTCTTCCTCCGTCTTCATAAATTAATTCAAATGACCCCGCAAGTGTACGACTTATCAAAACACAGACTCCTCCACCCTGCTTAGCATTAAAATACGAATGGTACGTTCGAAATTGAGGGCTCATAACTTTTTCAAAACGCTGGTCTAATTTCATAAAATTTGTTTCTTGAATGTAGACTATATCCGCCGTTTTTAAATTAATAAAAAGCTGATCGACTTTTTTGGAGTATCTCTTTAGACCATTTGCATTAATGCTAAGAAGGGTGAGAGGAGCCATAATTGTTAACACAAGCGCTACCAACCAAAGTTCCTTCATTTGGATCGTTTGTCCGCCACATCTTCACTGGGAGTTCTGGGACGCTTTGGGTTCTTCGCCTCCGTTCGGATGTGGTCTTCGTACTCCTTCTGGAATTCCGGCACCCGCAGCATCTTTATCCGTAGCATCGTCAGTATATCACCCAGAATGTTCTTGCCTCTCCAGTTCTGGTGGTTGAAAATCTGGGGATCCGTATAGGCAATTCCTGCTTCCCGAAATTCTTCATTTGGGTTTCCTTCCACAACTCTGTGGCCATCGGTGGTCAAAAGGGCAAGCCGGGCAAGTGGGTTTTGATCGAACTTGGCCGATATGCCTTGCCACATCGCCTCGAATTTCCCCCTGCGCCTCCACTCATCTATCCTTTCTGGTTTCTCCTCCACCTTCCCGCCCAAGGATTTGGCACCTTTGGGGAGCGGGCTGTCCAAAATCTTGGAAGCCGTTCGCTCGTTAAGGCCTTGGACCAGAAATAGTAGTGCTCTGTTGAGAGATATTCGACTCCGTCCAAAGTAAAGGGCGCAATATGATGGTTGCTGTAGGGAAACTTGTGAGTGAAAAAGGGAACCATTTTCTCCTTATAGGTGTCCCCATAGATTGCCCGTTTAGAATTCATCAGGGCCACCCAGTTCACCTGTTTCCCCTGCAGGAGCGCTGACTGGTCCGCATCCTGGGCCCCCTTGTTTCCCGAGTTGGCCTCCTCACCTGGAGTTTCCCGCTCCTCTAACTCATCGACCGCCGACAAGACATCCATGAATTCCACCGAAGAGGTCCTCCTAATGGAATCAGGGCGTCCCAGGATCTCCATCCCATCGGGGTCGGATTGGACTTCCTCTTGGCCAACATAGGCACCTTCGGGTACGGGTTTGGCCCCTACCGTTTCCCATCTTCGCCCGGATTTGCCAACATTGGATCCCGGTTTGACAATAGCTTCCGGATTTTCGCAGTCCCTTCGATGGTGACCTTCCCCAAAACAGCGAAGGCACCATTTCCCCCAATTCGGATACCAAATTTGTACTCGCTGAGGGGTGCCCGTCCCTTCCGGTAGGTATGAGGCATAACCCGGTATTACCTGATCCCTTCCTGTCCTCACCATCACTGATCTTCCACCATCTCTGATAGGGGTCCTCCTTCCCGTTGCCGTCTCATAATAGGTCCACCTGTAGGGCCCAGCCACCTCCAACCCAAGGTCCCGGAGCCAGCGGCTAACGTGGGCCTCAGTGTCCGTGATGGGGATATCATAGAGATAGACAGCCCGTATCTGTAGGCGCCTACGCTCTTCTTCCCGCGGAATTTCCATCGGGGCCAGGATCTGTCCCATTTTGATACCAGAATCCGCCATTCTATCCCTCAGTTGTTTAGATGTGAAAATCAACTTTAAATGGAATTTGCCTGCTTTTCTCACATATTGAGGAAGGCAACCCTCCTCATTGACCTCCATCAAAAGCTCAACCAATTGTGCAACAGACTTTTCCGAGTATTCGTTCGGAATACTCAGATAACCTGTTTTTTCTAATAAGTCCATTTTCAGATTTTCATTTTGGTCCGTGTCCTGACTTAGTTGACCATCTTCGATGTTATTCTCATCTCCCATGTTGGAAGCCCAATCGGGCACTTTTCAGATTGTCTTTGTCTCCCTAAATCTAGGGAGACTCCGACCCAAAGAAAAGGGAGTTGTTGTAACCCAAATCTGGGTTACAACAAAAGGGAATGTATAGGCTGAAAGCAGACTATTTTGCAGTATGAAAGCTTCCAAATCTGGATGCCTCTGCGCGGACGCGTGGTTTAAAACCAGGACGCGGAATTCAAGTATAAAACGCGGATCGAAAGCGGGCGCTAATATAATCTGTTTGCAGCATACAGTAATCAGGTTTCATAAATGACTTACAGAAAGCAGCACTTCTGATAGATCTTTAGCCCAAAAACTTTTGGACGACGTCATAAAATAGCTGCAACAGTTTACAGTTAAAACAAAATTATTTAATGTCATACCTATCTATATATGTAATTAATTAGTGCTAAATCATTAGCCACAGAAAATTTCGGAGGGGGGGCAAGCCAAATTTTTCAGTCTTAAACTGTGGCAGTCAAAAAGAGAACCGTAAGCATTTATATATATATATATATATATATATATATATATATATATATATATATATATATATATATGTATATATAGGCGCAGCGTCCACATAGGCAACCTATGTGGCGTAAATGGCTTTTTAGGCTTACCGAGAGCGTGTTAGGCTAAGCACAGAGCGTGCTTTTACACGTCTAAGCCTAAGCCATTTTTTAGCCTAAGCTCAGCTTAACTAATTAGCTAATTAACAAGATCTCACATAGATTTTTGCGCCACACAGGGTAATATATGCCTGTATATATATACTATATATACATATATATATATATATATACATATATATATATATATATATATATATATATATTACATTAGCTTATATTGCGGCCTTTAACTGTTGTGAGCACATTTTTCCTCCTGTAGCATAGTCAAAAGTACATAGTTTGGTTAAATAACAGAAAGCCTCTACGGAAATTTATCTGAAGGGAAGTGCATGAATGAACAAATGCTAGCTTCTATAACGTTATACACGGTAGCCGAAAATTTTATGCTATTTTCCAGAAAAATGTGTGTACTTAGGCATAGGTAAAAAGTCTGAATTCACATTATCCAGCAGATAAATTATTTTGTAAGTTTGTGCGAGATCGACTTTTAGCCTACGACTTTTAAAAACTCAAGATCAGTCAATCCAAAGCGATCCCTCCAGATGAACTCTCGGATTTCTGGTGTTCTTTTGTTTAGCAGTAGCAAGCAAGCTCCGCCACAGAAGCAGCAATAACAGGAGGAGGAGGAGTAGGAGCACCAGCACTACCTGTAATTGGAATAGCAGCAGCAGACACTTTTGTGCACTTAAGCGGGGGGGCTACGAATTTCACGTGTTTAGAAATGCTAGATTGATTTCTCGAAGTATGGATGGCTATCGTTCCAAAAAAGTCTAAGACAGTTGTAAGCGCATATTGAACGGAGAAAGCGTCATATCGAAAAACGGATTTCATATTCGGATTCAGCAGGTCAAATAACCCCTATAACCACCTTGTCGGCGATATCGGAGACAAAAAATTTTTTGACCCCATTTTTACTGCGCTTAGATAGCTTTTCAGGCCTAAAAATAAGGGTTATTTCTTAACAAAGAGTTTGCTAGCACACTAACCAGAAAGCCAAAGTCCTAGAAACCTACAGGCAGTCTGCCCCTATGAGAGCCTAATATTTGCTAAACAGCTGGGGTAGGCTAGAGGTAGTGATGTTTCAGTCACTGAAACTGAAACTGAAACTAGGTTTCAGTCTCTACATGTTTCAGTTTCAGTCACTGAAACTGAAACTGAAACTGAAAGTATTTGGGAAAGTGGACTGAAACTGAAACTGAAACTGAAAAGATTTAAGCTGTCCGACTGAAACTGAAACTGAAACTGAAACTATCTTCGAAACTGAACTGAAACTGGAACTGAAACTGAAACTATCCTAATTCTAGGACTGAAACTGAAACTGAAACTGAAACTAGTATAATCTGAAACCATTTCAGTCCCAGCGTAAAACCTGAAGCTTTTCTTGCTCGCTGGAACTGAAACAGGTTTCAGTTCATGCTGAGACTGAAACTAGTTTCAGTCTGTGCGTAGAAATGTTATTTCAGTCTCAGCGTATGCTTAAATTCCTTGAAAAGGCTATTGCAAATTTTCCTATAATAGTTTTTCTTGCGAAAGATTGAATGTATGCGTCCAATTTTAGCCTTTGTCTTTACTAAGAAAATAATTCTATAACCAAGGAATCGCAAGTAAAATAGTATGAAATGAAGTTTTATTTATAACTGTTATATAAGCTTGGATATAAAAATAAGACTGCGCTTCAACAATTTTAAATACCAAATACATTTGGAAACTGAGATTTTAATTTTTTTGCTATGACTTCCTTTAACTGAAACTATTTTAATACTCGGACTGAAACTGAAACTATTTTGCCTTGCCGACTGAAACTGAAACTATTTTGCGTCACCGACTGAAACTGAAACTGAAACTGAAATTAATTTGGGATGGCGACTGAAACTGAAACTAAAACTGAAATTATTTTGGGATGACGACTGAAACTGAAACTGAAACTGAAATTATTTTTGGTATCCGACTGAAACTGAAACTGAAACTGAAAGTAGTTTAGGTTGCCGACTGAAACTGAAACTGAAACTGAAACTAAAATGGGCTACTGAAACAACACTAGCTAGAGGCTGTCAATTTTATTAGATCGAAAACGGCGCACGGTCACATCGCAACTTTCCGCCAAATTTCAAACTTTGAGCTGTTATAGCTGAAGAAAGAAGCAACACTCGAAAACCGGAATAATTTTAATATTTAGCACAAGCAACAATTAACATCTATGGCTGAAAGTTTCAGAATTGGTCAGCACATTAATCCGCCAGAGCTGAAAGAACCTTTTTGAAAAATCCCATTTTTTGCACCAAAATTTGTACTTTGGCGTCCTGCCAAAAACAGTGTAGGTGAGATATATTATTGCCCACCCTAAACTTTTTTACTTCGATATGGTGGCTAACGTTGGGGGCAAAAGTAGCTCTTTCCTACGATGTTGAGCCAACCCGTTCGTATCCCCCCCCCCTTAAAACCTTAACTTTTTATAAAATTAACTAAGTTAAAAACTAACCAAATACTAACGTTCATTCTGTTTTGTAGTTCTTTCATAAAAAACGCTTGGAAGCTTTAATCTTATTCTAGGTTTGTTTTTGCTTTAAAGTTTAAGATTTTGTTCAATTCAATTTCTCAACATCAGTATGCAGTTAAGGTCGGATTAATTCCTGTGCTTATTATTTCAGCCGAAAACATCATTGCTATAACTGGAGCAGGAATATCGGTTAGTGCCGGGCTGCCAGATTTCCGAAGTAAGAACGGGATATACAGCACTTACCAAGAATATGGAACAAATGATCTTAATGATTTACTCTATATAAATTCTGTGAAGGTAAATTGATTAAGCTTGCGGTTTAGAAGTAGAAATTGTATAGTCTTTTTATGCAATTGTACACATGGTTTGGGCGCTTATGTAGCCGAGTGGTTTCTTACTTGCTACAAGTAGACTATTAATTAAACTGCTGCTAATAAATTTAGAACCATCTAAATTCAGCTGGCCTTTCTTACGGCCGCAATTACTTCTTAACGCCTTAACGACTTACTTTTTAAAATAGTCAGTAGTATACAAATACGTTTTCCAAGACACTTAGCTGCCTTCCAGGGAATACAAGCAGTTCCTTATCACCAGTTTGCCTGCTATTTCATCTTAAAATTCTAATTAGCCTAATAAACCTAAGTAGTATAGAAGAGAACAACCCTTAAACCATAGGCAACTTCAACAGCTTTATTTATTATATACCCAATACAACATATACATTTATTCAATTAATACATGACCATAAGCAAGTGAATGAATGCCATCATCAAGTATGTAACGTTTGTCGTCATAGGCGCTTAATCCTACGATACACATCTCTGTACTGTAGTCAACTGATGTCCCTTCCTTTCAATGCTACTCCTAATATGTCGAGTCTGACCTCCTTCAAATAAAATTCTCTTATAATATTCATGACTCAATCTCACCGAACTGCTTAGTCCCTTAGCTGCTGACTTATCATCTCCCTCACACCGAATACTGTACATCTTCGCTCTCAGTCCAACAAATTCACTAGGCTTCCCCATAACTTCATCCTTCATCTTACCACTTACCGTCTTGTTGGCTGTGCTGTACAATGGATGTTCCTTCGGGTAATTGCTGGTGTCAAATAAGTCAATGTTCTGTGCGATGTCTTGGTAAATGTCAAGTGTTGTCACGTGGTAACAGAAGCTATCAGTGTCAATATACAGTAGGTTCACTTTATTTCCGTACTTCTTTCTCATGTAATTGTTGTGAAGATTATACATGAGACACTTTGATAATTCCAGTACGGCAAATCCTACATATACTGGCTTACATAGCTTTTTTCTGCATCTGCACTGCTACCAAATCCCCTGAAAAGCTTCACACGCCTTATACCTAGGGTTTGCAACTAACTTTTCTAACTTCACAGGACTGGTAACTAGCCTTACCTCTACATGATTGTGTACATTCTCCATTGTCTTACCAAATACTGCATTACTCATGAGCTTGTATAAATTTTCCTCGAACCTGCTCTTAGCGGCTGCCCTCTTTACCATATTCAATTCAATATAGCGTTTCATCCATGCTTCTTCCTCAAATATTACTCCCCTATGTATCATCCTAAACACTAAAGCCTGATATAAATACTGTTCTAGGGTATGCTTGTGTACGATGTAACGAGTTTTATTTTGTAAATTCGGCACTAGTTTCTCACACCTCATATATCCTTCCTGTTGCTTACTGTATGGTGATATCATGTTCTCACTGATAGTAATTCGCTCTGGTGCAAGTGCATAGTCATTGTATGCACGATGTAGATTGTGCGTATAGTCAAGGTCAACTTCAAGGACACATGGAACGTCCCTGCATTGATCTAAGTCTGTCATCCTCTTAACATTGCGTACGGGTATCTTCTGGACCATTGACCATCCGTATAAACTATTCATGTCTACGTAGGTTATGTACGATGTTGGAAGATTAGGATTATAGTCATCCAACAGGGGATTATTGAACTTAGCGTACCGTTGACCAACCACAGCCACTATACCCTAATCCCATCTTCAAAGAACTTGTACATATCTGGGTCAGTCAATAGATCAAGCTCTTGTCATGTATACTTCAGACAGGCGCCCCATGAAAATGAAGGTAGAGTACAATAGTGACATGGATCTGTTTTGTTATATTTTCAGACTGGTTATACGAAAATTCTCTATCACATCTGCAAGCCATAGGACGTCTGTTCTCATGCATTCATCGTGATACTGTCCCACATTCTGAAGTCCTAGACTCTGCCATACATTGACTGCATGTTCGTAGTCGCTGCTACTGATGTCTCTGACTGTCAATGTACTGTGGAAGGCTTCAATAGGTGGTAACTGCTGCTCCTGGAATCTTCCCCATGAATCCATCTACTGATGTCACTGACTGTCAATGTACTGTAGAAGGCTTCAATGGGTGGTAACTGCTGCTCCTGGAATCTTACCCATGAATCCATGTATTCATATGGATATACGCCCTTCCTTATCATCAGTGCATACTGGATGTGAATTGAAAGTCATCGTCAGCCAATCCACCTGCTAATGTACCCACTGACCTGTTCAGGAATTGATAGCTGTCAATGAACCTGATACGCCATTCCTATTCAACATTCAACTCAAGACATAGGTAATCTTCTAAGCCCTTCGGTACGCACGTGATGTCAAGCTTAAACTCCTTACTGATCTTTCCAACTTCTTGCATTATTGGATGCCCATCGTATCGCCTTAGGTTGTGGAACATTACAGTCACCGTCCGTCTAAGCTTATACTTGAGATTACACCGCCTGTGTGCATAACTTCTGATTTTCCCGCAAATATGACAACCGTCCCTTGTAGACTCACCCTCCACAATCGTAAAATGGCATAGATGGCAATCTGTACCATGTTAAAGAACTCGCTTAGGTAACCTAGGATTTATTCAAAACTTCCTGGTACTGTTGACCCTTCCGTATGACGGTTCTTAGGAATTGCTGCACCGCATCTTCCGCAATTATTGGATCTCCCCTAACCACTGGCTTTCCCTCACAGCATTGGAGAACGTCTACTTCTGTTTCTGTGGGTGTAGTCCAACCAAAATACTCCACATGAAGTATTTATTGCCACTATTATTCGGATTGATGATTGCCTTCTTGCTTTGAGGCTTCTTAGACAATGGTATGTAGGTTGATCCAAATAATGGTCGGTATTTGGCAAGGTGAATGTCCAGGTATCGCACATTATCAATTAATTATCCTCCCAGATCCATTATGTTGAAATTCTTCGTCATTGGATAGAATGTGATTAATCATGGAATTCATGGGTACATCTTCCCCAGGCGTTATGATGGTCTAATTGATGGCAAAATAGCTGCTCATTCTTTCATTGGTGATCGCATTGATGAATATGAGGTCTTAGCTGCATCTTCATAGCTTGATCACTGATGAGATTCTGGACGGTCTCGATTGATTACAGTAGGAATTGCTTCGGATCATTGGTAGCTTCATCTGGGGTTATCCGGTACCATCTATAATAACCGCTTAAAGAAACCGCTTGACGTTGCAAACTCATTTTCAAGACTGACTCTCAAAACTAATTACCCTTCTTAATGCCCCTGAATTGAAATTTAAAATGTCATTACATGAAGCAACAAACAACAAACATATGCATTTACATTTACCATAAAGTTACAAAAAAGATGACATTAGAAAAAACCAGTGATATTACAAAAGGCTGCTTCGAATTACTCTTGGCTTACATAAATTTACCATTATCCACGAAATGTATGTACATTATCAACATGTTAAAGATTAGTGGTAATATTCTCTTAGTGTTGCCGTACGTATTCAAGTTCTGTGGCATTATCTATCCTAAATCCAGTCATTTTATCATGAATTGACATTAGACTTCTAGTATTATCGTAGCAGTATTCCCAAAAGTGTTCCCATTTAACGTAGTGACAGGAATTAGTTCTATGACTGTGTTCATTCTCTCGACATAGATGTAAGCTACAATCGGTCAGTCTGTGATATAGATGATCATGGTCTAGTGTTGTGGTAACATTGTTCTGAGATAGAGAGACTTATACCCTCATCAGATTCTGTGACAATAACAGAATGTGCTAGTATTGTAAGTGCTAAAAGTATTAGTAGATGCATGTTCAAGTTATGGTTAGGTTATATTAAGTGATAAGTCAAGTTTATGTGATAGTGTGATACTTTTTATGTCATATCTGACAGTCAGGTGTAGGTGGTGTTTTAATTCTAAGGGTACCAACAAATGTCTTAACAATTCTATCATTGGTATCACTGCGCTTGCTGAGATAACTGATGATGGATTCCATTGATCTTCCTCTAGCTCGGTGGTGAAGGAAGTAGATACAGTATTCTCTACAAACGTCAGTGGTAAAATCTTGTAACTAGATAGGATTGTGTTTTAGTATCCTATTTCCAATGAATGATGTGAATAGTAGAGGTGGTAATCCATAGCTATAAAAATACTCTTCCCTATCCTCCTCCAACCACATTCCAACCCAGTGTTCTCCAGGTTCACTAGCCGTTCATTGTTTGCAACAAGACAACAACATTGATTGGGTATCCTATCAGGTAATTTATCACTTGCAAATACTCCCAGGAAGGGAATTCGACGGTCTTGCTTAGAGTTAGATGAATTTCTCTGGTATTCATTGTGCGTAGTCAAAGAATGGTGTTCGATTATAATCTATTGATATGTGATTATCAAATTCGCCATATATAATGATTTCGAATCCTTGAGTGTAACTGCAGTAGGTAGGGCTTTCTCTAGTTGCATTCTTAGCGATACGTCACCTTTCCTGATCAGTTGCATAGCTCCTGTATCCACATATCTCTCCATATATTTGTCTTGATTGTCCGATTGAAACGTTCTACGAAACTGCACTTAATCACAGGATTATTGCAAGTATAAAAGTTGATATGGTGTGTGTTTAGCAACTTCTGGAAATCCTTATTGAGAAATTCTTTGCCTCTACCAGACTGAAGATTGAGAGGTGATTGACCGTCAGCTAAGGTCTGACCAAAAAATGTAGAAAGCGAAGTTGTTTTCTTTATATCTCAAAAACGCTTCAAGATAGCTACCACAAAGTATATATTTTCTGAACCGGACTGATGAGATCTTTCTTTTCGTGAAAAAAGTTTTTTGAAATGTCCCGTGCGATTTCAAAGGGCGCCGCTATTATATGTACAGAAGGATTGGTACACGGTACTGGCGCGAATTTTCCAGGAAAAATTTTCCCTTGTTTGAAAGTTTTACACACCGAATTTCAAGTTTATTGGCTGAAAATTGCGTGAGTTATTCAGTTTTTTAGATTTTCAAAATCCTTTGATCTTTACCGCTTTTTCGAATTTGACTGCCTACTACTCGTGACTCGCTCGGTGGAAAACTTTTTCGATTAGATTTTCAGGACTGCCTAGGCGTCAGCTTTGACCTGATCTATGTGGCATATTTATGCTAGTTTACACTGGTTCAGGCAAATCAAGGCGGCAACATCAAAGGGAGCCAAAAACCAGCAGAAAAAGGGAAATTGTTTAAAAATTCATTTTGCGGACGCAATATAAGTCGTAGCCACAAAAACTTTATATCGTTGGATTCAGCTTAGATTGAACTTTATCATTATGTTATTTTTACTCACTTTTGCTAGACTCGCTATGTCGAAATTTTGGGTCAAAAGTGGTGTTTTTCGAAAAAATCTACTTTCAAATTTTGAAATCTCACATATATCCAGTGAAAGCGGACGCCTAGGTGGTCCTGATAATCCAATCGAAAGATTTTTCCGTTGAGCGAGTCGCGAGTAATAACCAGTCAAAGTCGAAAACGCGGCAAAAATCAAAGGATTTTGAAAATCTAAAAAATTGAATAACTCACGCAATTTTCAGCCAAAAAAGTTGAAATTTGGTGTGTAGAACTTTCATACAAGGGAAAATTTTCCTGAAAAATCGCGGCAGTACCATGTACCAATCCTTCTGTACATATAAAAGCGGCGCCCTTTGAAATCGCACGGGAAATTTCAATAAAATTTTTTTCACGAAAACAAAGATGTCATCAGTCCGGCTAAGAAAATATATACTTTTTGGTAGCTATCTTGAAGCGTTTTTGAGAAAACAATTTCGCTTTCTACATTTTTTGGTCAGACTTTAGTATTTCCTAAAACTCTCTTGTATATCTCAATTCCACCTTTGTCTTAACGAGTATTACCCATGCGTACTTAGAGAAGGCGTCAATAGAAGTGAATATATACTTATAGCCATCATTTTTCTCTGTAATCGATACCCATATCTGCCACACCTATTTGCCATAGATCATCAATTGCTGATACAACATATCTCCTCGTGGGAAATTTGATTACAGGTTTATGGATGCTGTAAGTATACTGTGTCTCCAACCACTGACGTACATTTGACTTTGAAATTCCATGTCTTTTCGCTTCCTGGTACACACGATTAATACCACCAAATGCTGCAGGACTTTTAGGGTCATAGTAAATCTTTTCCAAACTTGTCTGTACTCTACCAGTATTATTGACATTCTATAGTGCCGTTTCCATCTCAGTTTTCTAAGAGCTGATCTAAGTCCTTGTCCAGTCTGTATATTTATGTACCGTGGATTTCCAGTAAGTTCTCGTGGTACATTACTGTCTCTTAATGCCTTTGCCAGTGTTTTACGTGCCTGTTGCAGGTGGTTGATTGGGTCTATTGCGAATAAGGTCGTGAATGAGACTGTATATTCTTGATCCAGGTAATGGTCGACCTTGATACTCTATTTCACCTCGACCATTAACCTTGAGACCTGGTATGCTCATGATATGTTCAATCAGATGCCTTCCCTTCTGCTGTAGTGTTGGAGGTAGAGTAGATACTATGTCCGGATGTGCAGGAGTCTTGCGGGTCATCTCTGTTGGTTTATTCCTTAGTATTCTTCGTCGGTAGTCTGTCTGGTTAAACAACTTACTCTTGATATCTGCTGGTAGTTTTAACTTGAGATGAGAGCATTGGTTGCATCCTTCTCTAGTGCCCTACTATGCTCATCAAAGTAGTCTGGTTTTACTAGGATTGAATATTCCATTGTTTCTAGATCATTTATAAATCAATTTTCTCAGTACCAGTATTTATTACCTTTGCTTTTCTTCTTCTTCTTCTTATTATTATTACATATTTATGGTATGTATGTATGATGTTTGTTATTATTGGTATTATTATTATTATTATCGCATAAGATTTCCGAGTAGTCCACTGACAATACCAACAATTGGACCAAGTAATTCGGGTAAAAATCCTCCGTGTTTGACTATGACCTACTTTTTCTTAAGACTCACTCTTTTCTTGCGTAGTGTCCTTAGAGCATGCTTATACCTGGCTGGTCTATCCTTATTCTTGTTTGATATTTTCACATTTCCAGATAAGACATTTTCTGCAAAGTCGCAAATGGCTTTTATGAGATCGGGACTTCCGTGCAGAATAATTGCATCTCTTTGTTTGCGTCTTTTGCAGTGACACAGGAGCAGTAGTGTGTCAATGTTCCTTTCAAAACGATCCATGACTATTCGATTATATATGTAATTATAGCTTGTTTGTTTCCGTTTTTATCGAATATACATCTGTGTAAGGATCATCTGGAAATATGTGTGAAAAACTAGCAATTGCGGTCTGCGATTCTATTCTAAACAAACATTCAAAGTAATCATTACTACTGTGTATGTACTTCGGCCTGAGATGATGAGTCATACTTTTAATTAGTCTAATTAATCAGTTGTTGGTGTTGGTGCAGTCGGCCAGTAGAGCCATATTTTGTATTAGCGGTGCTTTTCCGCCGTTTATGAATTAAAACGTAAGTTGTATAAATAAATACATTTGTATGCCACCGACGCCTCATGTTTAACTAGGATAGGTTTAGATTAGGTGTCTACTTTATTAGCATGTTGCACCCGTGTAAACCTGCATCAGATTCGGCAAAAAATTTTCGGTTTTGTAGCCGGACAGTAATCCGGGGTTTGATATTTGGCGACCGTGACAGGACCACTGTCCGGTTTGCCAATTTCAAAATTTGTTTATTTTGACAATTTTCATAAATAAATAACTTTCATTTTTGCGATTTGAGCAAAAAGCTTTACAGTTTTGGAAAGCTCTTGATTTGGATATTCTCTTGTGCTACTTAATTTTTCATATTAAAAACGACTTTTAATTTCTTCGATTTTTGAGGGTGCAACTTTGAATTTTTCAAAAATGAAATTTCAAGAATCGGTAGCCTAAGTACATTCGTACGCCACCGACGCCTGATGTTTTATTAGGATAGGTTTAGATTAGGGGTCTACTTTATTAGCGAGTTGCACCCGTGAGAATCTGCATCAGATTCGGCAAGTAATTTCCTGTTTAGTAACCGGACAGTAAACCGGTGATTGATATATGTGGCCTCGTAGACGTAATCTTTCGGGAGTGTTCTGATCCAGGTCTATTAGTAGGTATCCGTGAGGTCGACTAGTTGCATGCTCCAAGTCGTCCATAAAACCCTTCACTCTACCAGGATACATTTGTGTTGCAAGGTTCATTGGTGTTAGCTCATCTGCTGGATTTTTCATGAGGACAATATATTGACTGTTTATCCGGTTACTTCTCTGCTTACCGTAAAAGATATCTTGATTAATTCATGTTAATTACGCTACAGGACCAATGATGACATCCAAGAGTAAATAGCTGAACTAAATTAGGTTGCTGCTTAATTTCACTCATTAGATCATCAAGGACTACCAGTTTTGCATCAGGGGTCTTTAACACTTCCAGGTCAGGTTCATTTTTCATGTCTACCAGGAATAGAAATGAGGATCTTCTGTTATCTGGCATCTTCTGCATTTACGCTTGTGATATCGGCTTAGACGGATCAGTGACTGAAGAGCCTTATGCATATTGTATAGTCTTATACAAGAGAGAAGTTGAGAAGAAGGGTTAAGAGTGAAGATAAAAATTTGATGGATTCAGTCCCCTACTTAATGACTGTAGGGGTCATAACTTTGATCAGTAGACTGACTGTACCATTATATCCATTAAGGACACGCTTATTGTGATCTAGGCATAGGGTGGTTTCCTTAAGCCTTGCAATATAATGACATGGTTTCGTTTCCTCTGTGTATGGTGGACATTCAGAATTCAGGCAGTGATAGGTGAGTATCTTGACTTCGCGGAACTTGTCAGCGGTGAGTGAGTATTCATTCCATCCGTTATGGAGGAAAATAGCTGTGTCAGGTGTCAGGTTGAACTGAGGATGCAGATTACACTGGGTATGCCGTGGCGATAAAATCGCTAATACAGTCAGGGTCTAATAGTCAGGGTCTTGAGCTATACGAGATACCAGTCGTTCTATGTGCTTCTTATTACCATAGAATCGTGATGCTGTTCTTGTATCAGCCCTATTCCCATGTTTTGTATGCACGTATGGAGAGATTCTAGTATTTCATAAACCTTTCATGGAGAGTAAACAAGTACTAAATACAGTAAATAAGTAGTAAGTAAGTCACGATAGGTTGCTGATAGCGAAGAATATGCGTTATGATTGTCAGCGTTGTTCTTAATTGGTGATTTGATAAACAGCTTATATTATCAGATATTCCTAACATTAAGCTGTACAAGGGATTTATTGGTAGTAGTTTGAAGCGAAGATGCAAAACTTCGACTATTACGGAGTGGCAGCTTTGCTTGTCTTGGGTGCAGATCTGTCGAAAGGGCCAATCAATGTTCATTTCAGCTAGCTAATAGTCTTGGAGTCGGAATTCTTCAAGTCGGTAAAGTGATTAATCTTGTCGCGTCCTTTAGCGTTGGTAAGTACATTGATTTGAACAGACTATACGAACACCTTGGAAATAACGTTGAGGTTTGCTATGAACCAGAACTTTTCAATGGACTAACGTGTAAAATTGACGGAGTAACAGCTGTCATTTTTCACACTGGTAAGGTCTTTCTTACTGGCGCTAAATGTTCACTTCACCTGCTCAATGCTGAAGACTCGCTGATAACTCTTGTCAATAAGAAGACTGACCCTTATTACTAGTTCATATCGCCATGTCTAACCGAAGGAATTGAACGAATTCCTACAAAAGACCCTACGCCAACCACCACCAGTTCCGGTATGGACTACTGGTTGATGGGTTGCAGCCATGGTTATAGGTTGTAAGACCTGGACAAGTGCTCCATTACCACATGCACGTAACGCTATCGAGCAAGTTTCCGGCATGGTCTACGATGAGTTGTGCCATACGGGTGAAGAAACTCTCAGACGTGAGTGCAGTTTACCACCAAGACCTCATATTCCGGAAATTGATGCAATCAGGGATAAGATGAGAGATTTAAGTTCCATTATGGAACATCATCGACTGATTCAAACCATTTATAATCAACTAGACAAATTGGAAGCTATGATGCTTGAATAATGTCTATTCTATTATATTATTTGTCCAATGTTAGTCAATAACATTTCGTTTATTGTAAACAGATAATACATACAATTAATGCTATTAGTGTAGGGATAAGATAGGTACATTCCACCTTTGAACTATACAATTTCCAATCCATTCAATAATGGTGATTGAACGATTATCTTGTGGTAATGTTCCAAGCACTGTGATTACATCCTGCTTCGCCGCTGGTATGGTAGTATGGTAGGGTAGGTGGTGTTACGTTCGGCAATCATGTATTTGCTCTTGCTGAAAATCTTCCATATAACTCCTGGGTCCTCCGGTTCACTCGCAAACAACTTCGCCAGATTGTACTGTCCACATTTGACCAATGCATAGTAAAGTAAGGGTCCAACGTCATGCTGTTGTTTGATTTTTAGTAGCAGACTAAAGACACCTTCGTATCGTGATTCGGCCTAGACTGTGTCGCGGAAATGCTTCGCCATGCGCTCGTGTTCCACCATGTAGTCGGCAACTAGATTTGGCTCCATTTCATTGCATAACAAGACTAAATTGTCCTTAATTATTTTGTGAATTGGCGTATGTAGAATAACAAACATATGATGAAAAGTATGACAGAAAAAACATTGGCATAATAGTCAGTATGTGATCAGGAACATGTTTGAAAAGGTAGTACGTAAAAATACACTATTTCACTTACTTCCAAATCGTATAGTTCGTCATTCGATCATAACATCTGCTCATCTCATTTTCAAGTCATTTTTCAATCTAACATCTTCATTTCTCCTGTCATGCAAACAAAAGGCAAACCAAATCTTCACCAAGTTTTCACATTAGGTTGAGGAACGAGAAACCAATCCAAACCATTAAATAGTCCAACCCATAAACTTTCAGGAATCAAACCTTAAAAAGTTGTTCCCACACACAATTAAGGAATCAGCCCAATTTTATTCATTTAAGTAAGATTGAGGAATTGTAAATTGACTTCCAGAATCCAGAATGACAAAAGAGCGAATATAATTGGTTGTTTAGTTAAATAGGAAAGCCTAACCATAAACATGTGTATGCCTTACATGCGTACAATGTCGATGTTTTAATTAGTATTAGTGTAAAGCATTCCCTTAAAACAGCGAGAAAACTTAGTTTAAGGGAGTGCTCCCGTTGCGTGCATAAAGCGTTGCAGATACTGCAATTATTGCACAATCTCATGCAAACTTTCAGAAGATACATCTGTTATGACTATAAACTTGCTGCAAACGTCAGCTTTGTAACATACGTACAGTGAAGAACAGAAATGTGACGTTCTATAACTATATGCTGCAAATTATGCCCAGCGATGTTCATTCTAAAGTTCTTAAGGGGGCGGGGTCCACTTTAGGGTCATTGTTTCGACCATATCCGATTTTTCTCATTTTCACATATTTTATTGTCCAAGTGGGATATTTTAACAAGTTTATAAACTTTAAGTTGGATCTCTTTCGGTTGTTGAGAAAATTCAGCTCAAAGTAGAGGTATGCATGTGTTAAACACAGGAATTCGAAAAAGTGTCTATTATAATTCTGTGGCAAAACAATCTCGAAACCGATGTAAGATACCGGGTAACATTTGGTATCCATTTATACCTCTGAACAGATACTGAGTCACTATGGAATTAGAATATTAAATTAGGTCTTCAAAAAATTTAATGAATTTTTGAAGTTAGCTTACTACCGAAAATCTCTAAAATCTGTCGTTTTGGTCCAGGTAATCCAGAATGAAGCCGCCCGGGCGATCACTGGTTGCTCACGAGGTTCCCCGGCTGAATTGACTGTGAAAGAAGCCGAACCTGTCCCCCTCCATGTTCGGGCCAAAATCCTCACTGCAGTGGCCTACGAGAAATGCCAGTGCCAGCCGGACAACAACCCTACTGAAGATTCCGTCAGCTCACCAGTGGTCAGGAGGCTAGCCTCTCAGAAATCATGGAGAGGGAAGGTAGATCCCTAGCTACGGAAGCCGCCATCGCCAACGTCCCCCTGGGGAAACTGGCTGCATTTAGTCCATTCCCTCCTTTGAAATATCCGCCTGGCCTATCCGTCACAGCACGATCCCCGGCGTCTCTACGAGGGATCCACCAGAAAAGCAGAAAGCAACCACGAAATCTGCCATAAGTACCTTGGACCCGTCGATGTCACCATCTTCACTTACGGGTCGGCACAAGAAGGTACGAAGAACGGAGGAAGCGGATATCATCCACCATCCAGAAAACTTGACCAGAAACCTAATGGAACCGGCAGGCATGCTGACCTCGAGCTTTGGTGCAGAACTGAGAGCTCTGAACGCTGCACTGCGCTGGACGCAGAATGTTTCGACCGACGAAGACAGGAACATCAGGATCTTTTCCGACTCTCACGCCCTGCGGAAAAAGTTGCAGTCCGGAAGCAGTCTGGGGCCGCATAGCTGGAATCCTGATTGCGGCGCATTTAATATGCAAGCTAGAAGGTTGTCACCTTCCAAATATGCTTTGGACAAAATACCCCGGGTCTCTTTTTAGTTGGTCCGTTTGCTACTGTATAGCTAAAGAGATCGCTTGCCAAAGCTGGGAAAAGCAGGCAAAATCGTTGCGCATTGTTTTAAGCCAATTTCTACATAACAAAGAGCGTTTTCGCAATAATTAAAAAAGGATCCACAGCTGTTGGATAGCGGTATCTAATTGTGTAACCGATATCCACGCAGAAATTTTCTTCAGTCTGAAAAAGTTTTGAAAAGTTACACCCCTTCTAACCGCAGTAAAACATTTTTGAAAAACTATCATGGAGCACTGTTAAGCGCTTAACTAAAATGTAGATGGCTTTTTAGCGACTAACATACAGTACATATTAGAAGTTTCTTGGTCTTGTCATTTTAAAGTGAACGAATTTTCAACCCCATAAATTAAGCTATGGTTTGTTCACACTCTGACTATAAATGTTTGTTCGCCTGTTTTATTTCAGAAAAATCCGGGTCCGTTTTGCCGATTTTTAGCGTCTTTGATGTCAGCGTCTGAACAGGCTGAGGTAGGTTTTTAGTGTTGTTAACTGATAGCGGATACAATTAAGGAGGAGTCCATTATTTTGGCCGACTTTTCTTATTAATTTAATTATTTTAACTTATTTTCAGTTATTAAATATATCTATGTTGTCCGAATGGGATATTTTAACGAATGTTTGAAATTAAAGTCGGATCTCTTATGGTTGTTTAGTAATTTGACCTCAAAGTTGGAGTGAGTATGTGTTAAACATAGGGAACGGAAACAGTGGTAATTCTAAAAATTGGTGATTTTATTCTTGCGCCACAAAAATCTCTCGATGAACGGTCAGGAATCTGCACATTTTGTATTTAGGTTGTAGCTACGATTATCAACTGCATCTTGGAAGTAGAATTTTGATTTAGGTTCCTAAAAATTTTCAACGAATTTTTATTTGAAGTAAACAGTGGAAACTCGTCAAATTCCAACGTTTCTTGTCAATGAAAAGTAGGATCGTCGTAAAGAATTGTAAATTGCTCTAATTCAAAAGCCTGAATAAACATTCTAATCTCAAGGTGCCATAGTATTTAAATAGGCGGTTCCAGTAACACCAATGGCTTCGTTGTTACTCTCACAAGTTTTGGGATTTTTAAATTTTTTTAAATTTTTTAAACAAATCTTAAATGTGAATTTTTTGAATATGGCTTTCGGCTAAATTCGGCTAAATTACGACAACGGTATCATCCAACACTACCTCTTTTACATTTCAACTTGTGTATTCATTGTTAAATAAACTGTTAATAAATTCACCTTTTAGTTTTATTACAGCATGAATTATGCTGGCAGTTATGTTCAGTACTTCTTAGCGCGCCAATCGGGACCCTAAGATTCTGAATTTCACAAAACAGCGATTTTTCAAATTTTTCAAAATATGGCCTATATTTATCAATCGAAAGCTTTCAGTGCGGGGATGAATTATTCTCATAGAACTATGTGTTGAAAATGCTTATTTTAAGTTAACCGCTGTTAAATGTTTCAAGACATTAATTAATAGTTGTGCCAGGAGCCTGTTTTGCCGTAAAATCGGTTAAGTAAACGTCTGATTGAGCTCAAGTGGTTTAAAACTGCACAGAAATGTTTTTATGTATAGTATGTTGACAAAAACGACAAAATCAAGCGACATCGTTGATTTTAATACGCGAAAACTTGCTTGAGTTTGCTCCAGCTAGGGCTGTGCCGTTAATAATTTCGCCCGGCCCGGGCCCGCGTCCCGCTTCACGGCCCGGCCCGTTACCGGAGCTCGTTTCAGGCCAGGTCCGGGTTCGGTTTGCTTGTTACATACAAGGCTGGCTGCTGATGTCTCAACAGGGTGAGAAAACGATTCAATGCTCAATTGCGCTTTGTATTTGAGGTAACTGAAAGGATTGTGAAGAAATGAGAGGGATTCGGTACCATGCTAGTGTTTGTCATCTGATAAGGTATAGAGTAGTATCTGTTAGAGTAAATATAATTCAGTTGCCACATTATATTTGGGGAACGGGAAGTTTAATGAATCATGGATAATAACTTATTACAAACTACAACAGTAACGATCTGATCATTCTAAGATCTCTTGCAGTGACGGATGAAATACCGACTTACAGTATTTAAGCCTCTGGCTTTTGGACGCAATGTCTCACAAAATAAACAGGAATATTGTATTGACACACAAAGTGCTCACATATTCAGTGTGTATTAATATGCATATATAACATACCTACGTGTATATATGTACATGTATGTGCATATACACTACACGCACATACATAAATCGCAGCTTAAGAAACTGACGGCCCTGAAAGCCCCGACGGCTCCGCAGTCCCCGCTGGACAGGTAGGCAGGTCGGCCCCGTCAGCACAGCATGCCCTGCGGGCCTTGAAGCGGGACGGGCTTTGCAGGATTGACGGGCCGGGCCCGGCCGGGCCGCACTTTATAAAATCGGGGCCGGCCCCGGGCCAGACCCCGAACCCGCTTCACGGCCGCGTCATAGCCCTAGCTCCAGCACCCTCGTTTTCGCTGATATTCATATTGTATTCAATGAATGGCTCGTAACTTATGCTGAACTGAACGAAACAACTCAAAATTTAAACTTGAAATGTATGACATATGTGGCTAGATTATGTGTGAAAATGAGCTAAATCCGGGACGTAAAATTTTTCACGACGGCCCCTCATCATAGTAATCATCTAGGACCATAGAAACTCTTCGGTTCAACCTTTTCAACAGCAGGAAATCCAAGAATTTCGATCTTTGCACTTACTTCAGAATGACCTTCTATTCAATTGGTTACTTTCAACTGAATCAATTAGTTGGTATTGACTACGCTGTTTTGTAGTTGTTTTATAACCTGTGAAGGGAGCGAATGTCTAAGCGATTAGACATCCTTTTAGTAATCCTTATAGAACCAGCAGAGAGTAAGGCTAGTCTGAGCGTAACGTAACAACACGTTAGTTCTTGCACGTAGTGCTTTAGTTAGTTGCACATAGGAGCTTCGTTCTGATTTTGGTAAATCTAGAACAAAAGCCAATGCTGGATCAAATATTTTCCATGTTAGCTTCGCTCATGATTAAGGTTGTCTTTTTTGCTCAAACTAGCCACGAGCATCTAATTTAATCTTAAAGCAGATTAAACCAGATATACACAGCAAATGTAACAGTAATTAAACTCTTACCAGTTTAAGTAGCTGACGCTAACTGCAGTTGGCGTTTGTTACCCGCAACGGGTTTGTTTTCTTAGTTTAGGGACAACCTTTCTGCAATCGCCAAACTAAGATAACAATAAGATTACAAATGGAACCTCCAGTAAGGCTAGTCTGAGCGTAACGTAACAACACAGTTTACTGTTCAGCTAGACAGGCTAAGAAAAGTGGCAAACAAACAAGAAAGAACAGCCTTATATAGGCATCAACTAATTTGCATAAATTTCGCAAGGCACTCACAATGCTTACACAGTTCACAAAAGCTCAGCTGTTACACCTCCCTCCCATACGGGGTCTGGTCTGGTCCCCAGACCAAAGTAACAGTTCCAAAAGAGTAACAAGCAAAACAATTACAAAAAAGTCGACCGTTAGACTTTAGAAAATATTATTTGGGCAGCAAATTAGCATAGTAAATACGAGGTCGATTGTCAAAGGAATCAAACTCCGTCTGCAAATATGGTTTGGGGCTCAAATGATAAGGGAGGACGCAGACATGTGCAGGAGGGGAAATTTTGGGGGGGGGGAGGGTGAAGGGCGGCCGAAGGCCGCCGAAAAACCGGATTTTTCCGATTTTTTATCGGAAAATTCCGGATTCTGGGGGGGGGGATGAGGGACCCCTCTGGGGGGGTGAGCTCATGTCTCGGGGGGTGAAACCCCCCCAAACCCCCCCCCCAAGCACACGTATGGAGGACAGTCAGATGAGGTTCGAGGAATTCCAAAATAGACATGAGCTCCACCTGACTACGGTGATTTAGGTGAAACCCTCCGACTCCTGAAGCATAGCTCCAATGTAGCCCTCGCCGTTACCCTGAAACGGAAGATAGTCCTTTGGATCCAGGACAGTGATTTGCAGACCGAGACGTTGAACCTCACCCTTGACGAAAGCATTGAACGCACCAACTCGAGGAACTCTATCCGTGGAATACGGTAGAGAGAGAATACGAGACTGGTTTGGACGGGATTCCAATTCCTGTTTCAGCACCTCCCATTCCTTTACCCACTCTTCCTTGTGCTTCCGGGATACATTGACCACGCAAAGGAACACCACGACTCGGAAATCGGCCTATTACAGGCGGCGCAGGCCACACCTCGCCATGATGGTGGAAGGCACGCCACCACTGACTGAAACTATCGATCCAGCTCCAATTTTCTTGATAAATTTTGCCTGGCTATCCCCGAGGACTTGGACAGAACCCCAAGGACGCGTCGTTGGCATTATCGCTCGGTCAAAAAGTTCCTTTGGAGTGAAAGGAGGACTCAACCGCGGTTCCCGCCATTCCATGCGCACACCATCCAGCAATGCACCATAACGGTTTTTCCCAGGGTAAGGGCGCCAATCTTGGGTTTTGGCCACAGCTTCCCTGAGGCCGCATCCCCAATAATAGTCTGTCCCACCAACGCATACAAACTTAATATCTGGATCCAAGGAATTTTGGATTGCCTCTGCGATATCCGAATTCTCCTGCATTCGGGCTGACTTGCAGATTCCGGCAGCCATGTCATACCAATGGGCCACTGGCTCGAAACCAAGTTGGGGTAGTCGGGACTGCAAGTTACCGGGCTCCAATGTACCAAATTCCCAAAGCACCTTTTCCGCTCACCGACGATAGCCATGCTGCCTGAGGCATTTATACCAAAATGCATGGTCGAGCGAAGTGAATCTTCGGCCTTCCATTACAAATCTTCGGCTGTAGTACCGATGAAGCACATGGTTAGAGCCCACAAACACCGGCATGGCAGGACTATGGCGACCTGAAAAAACTCAAACAAACAGTTTTAATCTTCTGTCCTTGCCCCTTCTTGGCAGTCTACAAGTAGTTGGGTTCGATTCCTGATGCTCTTTCACACGTTTAAAATATGGGCGATCTCGATTAAAATGAACAATAGTTTCACCCTTTTCTGCATTAACAGTGATACTTGGAAGATCGAGATTAATAATTTCGTAGGGCCCTTTCCAATGAAAAGTAAGTTTAGGAGATTTCCTTGGCAAAGTCACAGGCGTATTAACAAGCACTAACTGTCCTCTTTCATAAGCAAAGGGCAAATGCACACGCTTGTCGTATTGCTTTTTCTGGGCTTCCTGAGCCTTTGTAATTTCTTTTTGAGCGGCTTCACGAGCTTTGTAGGCACGGTAGACAACCATTTGTTTATAATTGTCTACGTCTATGATTTTCTCGCGAGGCGGGTGCAATCCCAGGTTTATTGATAACCGCGGCTCTCTTCCATAGCGGGGGTTTCCTTTATGCTTGAGTGTTTGGCTGAGTTGTAGGCAAACACTACGGCCGGAATATATTCATCCCAGTCTGTATCCCTGATTCATTCACATACATCTTTACCATTCTTTCGAAAGTCTTATTCCATCATTCAACGAGACCTTGACTTTCTGTATGGTAAGCCGAGGAGGCGGTTTTCCTGGTGCCGCACAGTTTGAGCAATTCCCTAACGAGGTTCGATTCCAGGTTAGTGACACGGTCACTGCGAATTTCCGTCGGCGCTCCATGACGATAAATTACGCACTGCAGCATTGCTCTGGCAACTGTGGATGCTTTCGCATCCGGAAGCGGTGCAGCTTCTATGTATTTGGTCAATCTGTTCGCAAACACTACCACATGCTTAGTGCCATTCATAGTAGTTGGATAGGGGCCCATTAGATCAACCACTATCTGGTCAAATGGCCCGCTATGAGGGATAGGTTTCAGCGGTGCTCTGCTATGGCATACAGGATCTTTTCCTGCTTGACACAAATGGCAAGACCTACACTGCCAAACTCGCTGTCTCATTTTAGCCCAATAAAAGCAGCTTTTTGCACGGTGTAAAGTTTTTCAAATGCCAGGTGGCCAGCATGGGGAACATCATGCAATTCATACAAAATGTCCACCATCATATTGTCGAGGATGGCTACCTGACGCTTTCCTGAGTCTGGGTCAATTCTATATAGAATCCCATTTTCCATGACAAATGAATCTGCCGCTTCAATTGTATTCGTTGACATCCCAGTAGTGTCCCCATTTGCCAAGAAATGAATCACAGAACCCCAGTAGGAATCCACCTGGTTTTGCATGAGATTCAGCGGTTCCGGCAACTGATCAGCTACCACGCAGCAAGAGCCTACCTGGATTGCTTTATCGTTTGCATGTTCTTGACCCGGAATGCGTGAAAGAAAATCAGCATTGCCGTTGGCCTTGCCTGTTTATAGGATGTCTCGAAGGTGTATTCTTGCAGTGACATATACCATCGAGCGGCCTTATCAGTAGTATATCGTCCGTCCATTATGTATTTTAAGGGCTTATGGTCGGTTACTAACAAAAATCGGTGTCCGTAAAGGTAGCGGCGAAAATTCGTCAGGGTACAAATAATACCTAGCGCTTCCCTTTCGGTTGTCGAGTATCGCCTCTCAGTTGGTGTTAGAGATCGACTAGAATATGCAATTGGATGCTCATTTTCGTCGATCTTCTGCGACAGTACCCCTCCGATACCAGTTTGACTGGGATCGGTCTGAACAATAAAAGTTTCTTCAAAGTTGGGGTAGGCTAATATGGGAGCTTCAATCAATTTACGTCGCAGCGTATTAAACGCTTCTTGACATTCGCTTGTCTAATTATATCGAGTACCCTTACGCAACAGACCTGTCAGAGGTGCTGCTATAGTGGAATAGTTCACTACAAATCTCGTATAGTAACCTGCCATACCCAAAAAGTGTTGTAATTGCTTAACTGTTTTTGGGACAGGGCAGTTTCCTATAGCTTCCACCAGCTTTGGGTTGGTTCTTATCCCATTTGGAGTAATGATGTGCCCAAAGTACTCCACGTTTTTCTCTGGCGAAGTGGCACTTCGATAGCATCAATTTTAAGCTGTGCTCTTCTAAGCGAGAGAAAACGTTCCCCGGTTTGAACAAATGGCCTTCAAAAGTTTCTGACACTACCAGTATATCGTCTAAGTAGACAATACAATTCTTCCATTGGGCACCAGCTAATACTATATTCATAAGCTTTTGAAACGTGGATGGCGCGTTGCATAGCCCAAATGGCATTACCTAGTGATTTTCAGCACCTGAAACTGAAACTGAAAATATTTTCAGTCAGTACATATTTCAGTTTCAGCACCTAAAACTGAAACTGAAACTGAAAATAGTAGAGCTCGACGCCTGAAACTGAAACTGAAAATGCAAAAAATCGACGACTGAAACTAAAACTGAAAATGAAACTGAAATTAGTTTGATTTGCCGCCTGAAACTGAAATTCTGAAGTAAACAGACCTGAAACTGAAATTGAAATAATTTCAGTCGACCATTGAATCTGAAAATAATTTCAGCTCTTGCTAGGCCTGAAAGTATCAATCGATTTAGGTATACGCTTAGACTGAAAATTGCAATTTCAGACAACGCTTAGCCTGAAACTTGTAATTTCAGACTACGCTTAGCCTGAAAATACCAATTTCAGATGATGTGTCGTCTGAAATTATTATCAGCTCGAACATATGCACTTGAAACATTGCAAGCAATACTGCAAGCAATATGCTGTTGTACTGTACCTATCACAAAACGAATTTCTTCTTTCCAGGAGATTTACTTATGCAGGTATACCTTGATACATTCCATTCTCGCAAAACTGACAATAAGCAAAATTTTACAGATGTTTGTACATTGAACTAAACCGATGACCGATGAATATTGACTTTTTACTGAAGTTTTACTGATTGTACTGCAACCTAATAAAAATAATGTTCTAAGACGTCCCCATAAGGTATAAAGTTAAAATTTTACTAGTGAAAAATATAAAAATGAAATTTTAGACTAGGCGTGAAACTGAAACTGAAAATAATTTGATTGAGGCCTGAAACTGAAACTGAATCTGAATCTGAAATTCCAACGAGCGCCCGCCTGAACCTGAAACTGAAAGTCAAATAAAATGAAACCTGAAACTGAATCTGAAACTGAAATTGCGACGAGCAACCGCCTTAAACTGAAACTGAAATTCTTCAATTAGCAGGCCTGAAACTGAATCTGAAACTGAAAATAAATGGGACGCCTGAAACATCACTAGGCCATTACCTGAAATTGGTATAACCCATCGGGAGTAATAAAGGCTGGTTTGGGCTTGTCTGCATGAGTCAGCGGTATCTGCCAATAGCCAGATCGCAAGTCCAAGCTAGTAAAGAACTTTTTTTCCTAGTTGGTCTAGGATGTCATCGATGCGTGGCAAAGGAAACGTATCCTTTACAGTTACATCGTTCAACTGCCTGTAATCAACGCAAACCTTAGGATGCCATCCTTTTTCTTCACCAGTACCACTGGGAAAGCCCATTGGCTGGTAGATGGTTCGATCACGTTATCTTGCAGCATCTCTTGCACGTGCTGACGGACTATTGACTTTTGAGAGAAAGGAATTCGTCTCATGGGTAGTTTGACTGGTTTAGCACTAGCAGTATCAATATTATGCTCTACAGTTTCGGTTCTGGTTAGGACCCGATTACTTTCAGCAAATAAGTTTCTGTGCCTATTCAATAATTTTAATAGGCTATTCTTCTGTTTGCCAGTCAAACTACAGCCATCCCAGTCTATGTTTTCTATCTATATAATCCCCCGATTTGCTTTTACGTATTTTAACAAATCAACATCTTCAACCTCACCTGCTTCTTCTGCAAGACCAATGATAGTGTCTTCGTAGATCTTCATGGGCATCTCCGTTGTGTTGGATATCTTGACTTTGATTTCCCCACTGCCGTCGAGAGCATGATAAGATCGTTCGATCATCGCGCCGGAATTTCCAGGAGCTGCCTTCGGTTCTACTATAAAATTTGCTTTTTAGGGGATACCCCTCCCCAATTCGACATCGGAGGAAACCTCCGGAGAGAGGGGGGATCACCACGTCGGACGTAGCATTCACTAACAGCACTTCAGAAACCCTTGGTTTGCTTTCCAACCCAAGGTGTTTCAGTACTAAGTCGGGAACGCCCCACTTGTCTAGCACGTCGATGCCAATGACCGCATCATAACGGCAATCGTCAGAAACCAATCTCATTTGATGAACCACCATATTTCCACCAATCTCGATCCTTGCCTCAATGGTTCTCAGCGTTTGCAGGCGTTCTCCATAGACACCGGCTATATGCGCGCTGTCTGAAATGGGTTCTGTTTTCACCAGTGACTTCTTGACTAAGGACATACTCGCACCTGTGTCCAAGAGAGCTTCTTTAATCTCAGCACCATTTATCTTAGCCGTCGTCACAAGTTTGGACGTCGAAGATGCCACTGTGTCCGAGTGACCACGTTTCCGCTTATGGAAGGATCCTGGTGACCAATGTACCCACGTATTATCCGACCTGATGCAATCTGTTTGAGAAAGTAGGATCGTCGTTTCCGAAAAATATTGGCTTCCTGACTCAAGCAGAGCTTCTGGAAGTCTGCTATGACAATTAGGGCTCGGCGAGCACGAGTTAGTAGAACATTTAGCCTTCGGCAGTCCTTCAGAAAGCCTTGTTCTCCATCTGTGCTAGCCCTTGTTAGGCTAACTACAATGAAATTTTTCTCCTGGCCTTGATAAGCATCCACCGTGTTGATGGTGTCATTCTTCAAGTTGGCCGCTGCTAAATTCTCCTTGATCACTCTTTTCTGTGTCCTGTTTTGTGTGATCACTCCAATACTGGATTCCAAGATCCCGCCAACGTGCACCAAGGCGTTAACGGATGTCACAACCGCTTCAGCTTCTTCTGTATTGAAGATGCTTGTGCTATTTGCTTCTCGCTGGCTGAGAGATTCTATACCCCACGCCATTAGTGGTTTTCCAGTAGACAGGGCTGGGTAGTCAGGGTGCTGGGCGCAGTACTGCAGCTTTCCCCCGTACCACTCTTTGTTGCTAAATTCAGCAACTACTGAGGGCATCCTGTACTGCTGTTTTAGTATTATTGGCTCCACCTCCTGCTTGACTACGTGCTCAAGCAGTGAAATGGCCAAGCCTCGTTCCTGGGCTCCCCTACTCAATACAGTCGGGCGTAACTGTTTGTGGTCTCCAACGAGAACACATTGGGGGGCTCTTGAGTTCGTCATGGGAATAAGGTCTTCAGGTACAGTCAGCTGACCTGTCTCATCAATCAACAAGACTTCGAATTTCCAGTTAGCACCACTGAGTAGTTTTCTTCCAGCACCAGCTGCTGTGCAACAAATTACCTTGCTCCTCGAAATAACTTCTCTGACCTTCTCCTTTCTTAGCTTCCAATATTTCTCCAACTCTGCCTCCTTTATGGAATTATCCAGAAATTTCTGATGAATCTCGCTGAACTGTTCATCCTCCTGAGCAGGTTTAAAGACTGCACTGAGTGGGCGTACAGCGGAATCAAGCCAGGGTATGAAGGCGCTTGAAAAACGTAGGACCACCTGCTCTTCCGGCAGACCAGCTTCTTTCGCAGATGCGTGGATTCGCTTGGCCAAATTGTTAACGGCGACATTGGATGGGGCACAAGCCATTATCTTTCATTTACTGACGGGTTATTCAACCATTGTGCAATAACCACTGCCGCTGCCGTAGTGGTCTTGCCAGTACCCGGAGGTCCTTGAATCAATGTCAGAATCCTGTTGAGGCATGCTTCCACAGCTGTTTTCTGTGATTCATTCAGCTTTGCTACAGCTTCCGATGGAATTTTCTGGAAGCATTCCATATCAATTTCAGGCTTATTCCAGTCGGACTCATTAAGAACCAGCTGCAGATAGCAGATTTCCAGACTTGGGGATTCGTGAGACAATTAAGGTGTCGGTTTTGAGCATCTGACGAACCGGAGTCAGGATCTTTTTCGACTCTTTATGGTTCAAGACGCACTGGTTGGGTGGCACATTCTTTGCAATATCAAATATTTCTAGTCTAACTTTGGTTGGATCCTTTCTGTCCCTATCCACCAGCATTCCACGTACCTGAGGTGAATACCGGTTCAAAGGTGTTATGAGAACGTAGTCACCAATGTCTGCCTCGGTATAATCTATGGTAGCAAATTTTCTCGCCTTGGCTACATCCCAGATCACCTGAACCTTGCCTTATGACTTCTTTGCATCCGGAATAGTACCATCCAAATACTCTTCCTCCAAGAGTTTGGGTAATGAGTCACAAATTGTTCAACCGTTTTCTGCGGAGGCAACGAAGGCTCTGGTGTGGGCTTTTCGGTTCTGTTCCCCACTAGCTGATCCAACCGTTGTTTGATTCCTGGATGTAGATCAAGAGGCTCCGGATAAAGCCGCTTAAGAAAGGGATCTATCTCATCTGCCGTGTCAGGAATTGCCGACGGGTCCAGGTTCCTGTTCAGTAGCCCACTGAAGCAATCGATAACATGATAACATGCTTAGGCTGTTCCAACAGTATGGACACGTAAAGCCGATTCGTTGCTTCCTTTTGGGTAAGGCCCGGTGCCGCCATTGGTTGACCCCAGAGGGTAATATTAGCAACAAAGAACTGAGGATGCCAAGGTCTGCGTTCCATCCGCTTCACCACAATTGCTTTGGACAGAGAGCCAGCTCCATGGATGTCTTCCTGAGCCCACGTCGCCTTAAACTACTTCAGCTGAACGCAGTCATTCACCAACGACGCAGGACTTGGCGGCGACGCCATAGTCACCGGTTCTTCCAGAGGACAGCATAGTCCAACGCATCCTTCCCTTTCGCCATTCCAATTGCTATATCGTTGACAGTTCAGCACTTTTGGTGCTTCCTTGGGTTTGTCCTGTGAAGGTCTGCCTTCATCTTTATTTCTATACCAACAATTCTTAGTAAGATGGCCACCGACTTCGCAAATCTCACACCACGCCTTGCGTAGCTGGATAATTTTATCCAGCTTTCCCTCTAACCGATCCATGCGGGATGATATGTCGCTTTGTTTGTGACTACCAACCGCACCCACTGCATCGGCCTTTTCCGCTCGCCCTTCATTCTTTTGGATCTTACTCAAGGTTTTCTCCACCTCCACTGCTAAAGTGTCTGCTCTCACGCTTTCCGTAAGAGAAGACACCTCGCCGTCGGTAGACTTCATGGCCGCCTTCTCCTGTTGGACCCGTTCAGCCTGCTCAACAGCTTCCCTATAGGTTAATGGCCTACCCCTCATGACCTCCCACACAATCTCACCCGACAATCCTTTCATAAAGGCGCGCCTTACTTCTGAGTTAGAACTGCCTGGGAGGGGTTGGGGGGAAGGAATTTTTTGCTAATTCTAGTAGCCTATGGCTGTATTGTACAACACTTTCACTGTCTTTTTGCTTGCATGTAGCCATAGACAGTGCAAAGAAATCTGAACTATGAGGCTTATATTTAGCCTCTAGTGCTTTAGTTAGTTGCGCATAGGAGCTTCGTTCTGATTTTGGTAAATCTAGAACAAAAGCCAATGCTGGATCAAATAACAAGCCGATCAGCTTTTTCGGCTTTTGTTCATCAGTCCAGTCGTAATCAGCCTTAGCTTCAAACTTCCTTACCCAAGCAGAAAAATTCAGAGATCCGGGTTCCCCACTGAATTCACTCATTGCTAGCCTGTTATCACAATGTTCTTGCGGTCGGGGTTCGATTCCCACCGCAACAGATTTCAGCAGGCGCTTATTTTCATTTCGGAGGCTTTCATTCTCCTCTTCTACTGCTTTAAGCCTCCTTTCTAACTGCCTTAAAGAGCGCTGCAATTTTTTCCATGTTAGCTTCGCTCATGATTAAGGTTGTCTTTTTTGCTCAAACGAGCCACGAGCATCTAATTTAATCTTAAAGCAGATTAAACCAGATATACACAGCAAATGTTACAGTAATTAAACTCTTACCAGTTTAAGTGGCTGACACTAACTGCAGTTGGCGTTTGTTACCCGCAACGGGTTTGTTTTCTTAGTTTAGGGACAACCTTTCTGCAATCCCCAAACTAAGATAACAATAAGATTACAAATGGAACCTCCAGTAAGGCTAGTCTGAGCGTAACGTAACAACACAGTTTACCGTTCAGCTAGACAGGCTAAGAAAAGTGGCAAACAAACAAGAAAGAACAGCCTTATATAGGCATCAACTAATTTGCATAAATTTCACAAGGCACTCACAATGCTTACACAGTTCACACAACCTCAGCTGTTACAAGAGTTTCAAACCATTTATTTACTTCAGTTTTAGCTTAATTTAATTATGTCCTATAATAATATAATAAATTTAATTTAGTCTTATTGCTTTGGTTTGACTTTTAGCCGACACTTGCTCATCGTTTCATCAAACTGCTGCAGGACAAAAACCGACTGCTCCGAGTTTATACTCAGGTAAATGTGACATTAATGGAAATGTAGCTTAGGTGCTGGTTACTGCTGCTGACCGGCCAATCTCGAACCAGGGGCCAATTTCATAAAAACTTGCGGATTTGCAAGTCCGAGTTTGCAAGTACTCGCACTTGAAACGCAAGTGGGGATTACAAGTGTTTCATAAAACTTTTCCGCAAACTTGCGGAAATTAGCTAAGCAAGTTGCGCAACTTGATCCAATTGCAACGCAAGTGTGAGTACTTGCATTGCAAGTGCGAGTAGAAGCAAAATTGGCCATAATTCTTTAAAAAATGGTAACTTTTTCAAAACATCTTAAAATTTACTGAAGTTTTTACACAGTGTGCAAAACATGTTAAATCAGTTACGTCTTAAATTTGGTTAAAAACGGACTAAGATTAACGAAGATATTCAATTTTTTTGAAAATCGTCTAGTTAAAATCTACTAGACGACTTTACTCGCACTCGCAAGTTACAAGTGAGTGTTCCAGCGGGTTTTATGAAACACGTACTTGCTGCTTGTGTTCAAGCGAACTGCAGCTTGCAGCATACTTGACTCGCAATTCATGTGCAAGTGCGGATTCCACACTTGACCCTTTATGCAACACTTGCAACTTGCAAAGTTTTATGAAATTGGCCCCAGGTGTCCCGTTCCCTCCCGGCATAGAGTAGAGCCAAGCCCGTCAGTCGGCGGATTGAACCAGTCCAATATACGACAGAATCTGTCATACATCGTAAAGAATAAAAATACACGTATATCACTGCAATATATTGGCGATACTGTGGCAGACGCACTCCTGATCGTAATTTAATTAAAAACTTTAACTAAAACATAACTGACTTAGCTTTGACTTGGTATGAATTGAAATGAATTTCTGATTGGTCTGCAGTGACATTTTCAATTTTAAAAACTTAATGCTTTATGATTTCCAAATAAAACCAAGGGCAACCAAGAAGTTTTTCGCCCGTTTGCACCAAGTTTGAGATTAGCGCAAGCTTAAGCCAGAGCTAATCTTGAACCCAAGATTGGGTAAGCTACACCGTGATATGCCTTACCAAGAGTTTATAATACCAAAAATAAGACACTCAGCTCTTCCTAATAGAATAAGCTTGCAAGATGCTCGAAACATTAAGACCGAAATCTCGAGGGGTGGCTTCTCAGCATGTAAACATAGAAGGTTGACATTTTTTAAAAACGGGCGTTTTCGACAAATGAAATATTAAACTTAAGCTAGGAAAATCGTACAGCAATAATTTTTATATCATTTTATTAGATTGTTAGATTATTAGTAGAACGAGATCTTTTTCACGATATAAAAATTTATACAGTTCGGTTTGGGTAATCCCTTACAAAACCGGCAATAAAGCATCCTTGCCACGAAAATTCTGGGAATTTCATAATTTCTTAGAAATGCCTTACGTTGTTGCTGAATTTATGAAGGATTGCCTAAGCCGAACTATACAATTTTTATATTGTTAAAAAGATCTTGTTCTACGCAACATAATGATAAAAAATTATTGCTGTAGGATTTTCCTAGCTCAAGTTATAGTATTTAGTTTGTCAAAAACGCCCGTTTTTAAAAAATGTCAGCGTTGTATGCTTGCACGCTGAGAAGCCCTCCCTCTCGAGATTTCGGCCTTAATGTTTCGAGTATCTTGCAAGCTTATTCTATTAGGAAGAGCTGAGTGTCATACTCTTGGTATTATTAACTCTTCGCCTTACTGAAGAATCAAGTAACCAGACATAAGTAATTAGCGGAGATATTGACCTGAAACGTGCTATGTCTTGACTAGCATGAATCAACTAACTATAGTAATTACTACATATCACACACACGATAGCAACCATAGTTGATCGAAAGTCACGTAAATCCTTAGCTTTTATGCACTACATCTTTCCCCCTTTTATTTGCGATTGTGCACCTTGCAAGGCATCATAAACTACTTCTTTGCCTGAACTTTCTGCGTAGTATCTAATATTTCATTTGAATTTACTGTGTAGTTTTCAGATCTGTCAAAAGCGATTTATCCGTTTTCTTGTCATCTTTACTTTTTATCACTCGAGCACTTTTGAAGAAGTTGGTCGAAGGAACGTCTTTCTGCAGAGTGACGTAGGCTTCGCCAAACATAAACGGAGCAGTGCCCCCTTTCTGTTGAGTAGTAAACCCCCCTTCACCCCTAGAAGCTCCTATGTTTATGTGTTAAAGCGTCGAAATCAATAATATAATATAGACGTAAAGAATTAATGATTCATTAATTTTAACAACCTTATGATAATGCCAAGTCAAAAATCAATGCTTAGCAAATATGAATAGCTGTTTCTTTAGTTGCCGTAATTTAATGATTACGTAACCACGTGCTTACAGGCAGCAAGGCCAAGTCACGAGCTTACTTTATGCAATCATTGCTTACGCAATCAATTATCAACCCCTGCGGATGGCAATTACGTCACCATTTCCAGGAATTACCTTAAGCTGCTGGTTTCCTTTCGGGTATTTTTCACTCATACGGCTTTAATCTTTAACGTAAATGACTAAAACTTACAAAAGAACCTATTTCCGTGCTCTTTAACATTCTGGGACCAGTCCCGTATTTTTAGGCCAAAAGATAAGAAAGTTTTGGTTTTTGGCCTTAGGCTCTCAGTTGGTAGTCAGGATACAGGATTGGTTGTTATAGCTGGAAAGAGGACATGAAAATGAACATTTTTGCTTTTACAACTTTTGAGCTATCTCCAGTGGTTAAGTCAGTAAAAGCAAAAAACTGTTTTGAGGGTCAAAAATGGCCATAGTAATACGTATCCGAACGAAGTA
>JASAND010003978.1:0-15828 GCA_030248195.1 Trissonchulus latispiculum | reverse complement strand
TTGTACTTCGTTCAGTTACGGTATTGCTACGGCAAACCAAAGTTCACAAAGCGCATGTGGAATGACCCACTTCTTTCTTGCTCCAAACAGATACACTCATTCATTTATTTTAACATCGGGTTTTCCACAATAATGTGATGGCAATGTCTATTCAGCAGCAATAGCATCGGCCAAGCACATTTTAAGATTAGCATACGTTCTTTCAGACTTGCTGGGCTTATAAATATAATACTGTTGTCTGCAACCGATGTCAATAATTCCCATGTATAGAAAACCATTTTCTACCATTTTCTGCAACTCATCTTCTGCAAAAAAATAAAACGTAGTGGTCTGTTACTTTAAGTTTACTTGCAAAAAATTGAATTAGGGAGATATAAGATAAGATAAGATAAGATAAGATAAGATAAGATAAGACAAGATAAGATAAGAATAAGATATAAGATGTTTCAAGTTTATTCATTTCTCGTAGGCAAAACCTCTGAATACACACATTCAGAATATTCTTAGAATATTCTTGTACGATTATGAGCTTGTCCATGCAGTCTTCAGGAAAGCCTTAGACTAAACTTAATAATCTTTTTTCGCCTTTTTAAACCGGTTTATTAAATTTATAAAACTCCTACTCAACAACTGTTTTTACAGAATTGCTGCAGTCTAAGTGTGCATCAAATTTGATTTTTCAACACTACTCACACCCATCAGATCTGCACATTCTTGTCCCAACCGCTCCATTAATATACCGCGGCATTCTGTAAAAAAATTTGTGGGTCTCCCACAAAATGCTGTGGTTTTATTTGATAACCACGCAGCCATCCATTCAGCGTCTAAGAGCTGGCTGGCTTTGGAAGGATTTTCCACAACAGGACCAAACCATTATTTGAGCTGAAAGTGAATGACAGTCAACTGCTAAACTATGACAAAACATCTACTTTAATACTACTTTTGTTTTGAATTAAGTAGTTAAATCCAGAACCTCCATCTTTATACTACTTTCCTTTTAAGTTAAATGAAATATACCAGAAGCTCCGTTTCTATATTATTTATGACTATAGATTAGTACTTACTGATTACAAATCAATGAAATAAAATCAACAGCATGAGCTATGACTCATTAAACAAGTGTGTTACCCACCAAAAATAAATCATGTCTGAAGAAAACCGAAAAATTTTTCCTTATATACTTTTCCAAAAGAGAAAGAATAAATTTGATTTTTTAAAAATTTATCACGTGACTGGTCGTTGATTTATTTTTATTTGTATTGGTTGATGAGTTTTAATTAAACATTCCAGAAGTTTCCAGAACGTCTGGAATGAAGTGTTAAATTATTTAATCCAAAATATCTACATGTATCAAATGGATAAATATAATCTTTAAACAAATGTGCATTATGCAAATTTGTTTGATTTCACTGACTTACAAACAACTCGAACCGACATGAACGCTATGCAAAAGAAAATGTTTCCACTAATGATAAATCAACAATGCACTTACAGTCGTTGTTGATGATCAGAGAACTGAGGTGATTTTATTACAGCAAAGAGCAGCCGGAGTAGTGATCCACAATAGATGTGTTAGGAAATCACTGAGTAATTTGGTGTTTTCAAAATCTGGTGTCTTATATGTAAGAAAATCAGGTTAATACATAATATTTGTGGTCTAAATTTCATGAAAAACGTTCTGGAGCAAATTCTGCACTCAAAGCACATAGCACAGGTTTTACTAACTGGTTTTGAAACAATCACAAAGCCTGCCGAAATATTTTAGTGATTGGCATACCAGGTAAAGTTTTATTCAAAGTAAAACATTCATTGCATTATTCGTCTTCGTTATGCAAATTAATTATCCTGACATTTTATACCAGGAAGGGTGTTAAACTAGAACTGTTAAAACACCTCAGGCTATTAGTGCGAAATTTTCGTGCCAGGAGAAATGTCTGCAAAACTGGTTTGATGGTTCTAGTTATGCAAATTATGTTGATGTTTTGACATTTTACTGCATGGAGATTATTCATTTGGGACAATGAAAACCGCTTGTGGCAATAATTGAATTGTATTTGGGTTATTATTTCATCTTCATCACGGAAATTGGACAGGACCTTGTGGCATTTTGTATATGGAAGCTAAATTAAATCAGGACAGCATTTTTGCAATAAAAAACACAAGCCCTGGTTTTTACTTATAAATATAAGTGAATCATTTACATTTACAACAGCACAGCTACTCGATGGATTCAATTATTCAGTTATTCGTTCTGTTTTTGCTGAGATGGTTGAGGTTATCTTCACACTTGAGATTGATGCTGGGAAATCTCTGAAGGTGAAAAAATAAGTGTGGTCGTTTACTGATCCAGTTGAGCTGGGTTCGGGGAACTGGACTTACTCAGACGTTTGGTCTGCTGCCTTGGGAATTCCAATTGATGGTTGACTCTGCAGAGGTGGTTTCTAACGCTTTGGAAAGGGGAAGCGAACTTTTAAGAAAGGATGGACCTAAAATTGGTCGATGGAAGTGGATGACAATTTCCAGTGTCAATGGAGTTCCGTTTGTACATTTGAGGTGTTCGTGGGTAACTGAGGACAAAGAGCTCCCTAGTCGAAGCTTTGGTATAGCTCTTTCCAGAACTGAGTGGAACAGATTAAGGGAGCTTTCAATGATGTCATCACAGTGATAGCCGCAGCCCTGTTGGTGAAAATGATTTAGGTGGTGGGGGTGCAGGTGGTGGTGGTGGTGGTGGTGGTGGTGGTAGTGGGGGTGGTGGTGGTGGTGGTGGTAGCGTTGGAGTTGAACCTGGGCGTGGCGGTAAGAAAGATGGTACTACTAGGCGTGCTAGCAGCGGTAAACGAAGTGGGTCTGGTGACAAGATCAGCTGTCGATCAACTAAGCGGAAGAGATCATTGCAGTTTTTGGACATGGAGGCAGTTGAAGCTCCAAAAAAGCATTGGACTCAGTGAGGACTATTTATAACTTATAACTTATAATGGTAGAAGTTACTATAAGCCATCTTATACGTTTGTGATTTCTCGCTGTGATGTTTAAGAAGTAGAATGCGTGTTGTGTAATGCTTTTTTATGGCTTGCTATATTCAATAAACTAATCTTGTCTCAGTTTAGTGGTGAAATTTGTTACAAGAAAGGGACTTAAACGCAGACGGGTAAGTAGATTCAGGAAGGATATAAGTCATTATTCATAAAGACATAATGAAAGACACCTGTCTGTAATTAATATCTGCATTAAGGAACAGAAGCGAGCGCGAAGTGTTATGAGCGCTATTACTCAGCGAGTATTATTTTCTAGAGCTTCTATTCAGTTACCCGACATGGACAACCCGCGAAATTTTTAATTGGGCACAATCATTATTAGGTAAATTATTCCTTTGGATAGAGAGAATAGAATTTCCTTATAATATCGTACGATAGTAGTCGTAATAGACATAAAATTTTATTAGATTCAGCAAATTTGTCAGAGTACGACAAATTCAACTTCTACCAGATTGTTGCTTCTGATTTCAACATTTTTTTCATTTCATTTCATTTCAAAAACATTTCAACAAATTTTCAGCTCAATGTTATGAACGAAAATTCAAGGCTAGCTAATCAATTTTATTATCAGATATTTAGATTTAAGTCAAACAATACAATTTCCAGGACATTCAAACTGTCACATGACTATGATTAGACTTGATCCACAACCATTTCTTGTTCCTTCCTGCTGTATTCTCAAATTGTTCCTTCCAGCTTTATTCTCAAGTATTCTCGCATTATCAAGAATATGGAGGTGTCTTGCTGAAATGATAAAGCAACAAATTAGTATATTTCTTAGATTTCAATGCTTATGCAATTTTACACAGTTTGAGTTACAAATATCATCAGTCCAGAAATGTGATGTTAAAACAATGTATAGATCAGGAAAGTCAGCTGCTAACATTTGCGAATCCATCCTGGCATTAACGATTATCTACTCCATGAATGTCCAAATTTCTGAGATTTACTCCAAATCAACAATAATTGTTTTTTTTTAATTTAAATGGAAATTTATGAAAAAGAGGAATCTATCTCTTTTAGTAGGTTTGAAAGAAGATGATTTGCATCCATCCTTAGACTTTCTCGTATTCTCGTATGTCTATATGTTAGTATCAATCTTAGTATCTGTGCAGATTTAGAATAAAATTTTATGGATCTTTTTTGTATATAAATAAATGTGATTCACTGTTTTCACTTACAAATGTTTTAATTAAACTTGTATTTTCAAATAACATTTAATAACAGTATCGTCGTTTATTCTTGTGTGGGAAACAAATATAGCTATTTTCTTTCTAATAACTTTTCAGTATTGCAATTTTAAACTACTAACTACTTACAATTTTCTAGAAATTCATCCATTGGAAGTAAGAATTCTTTTACAAAATTCTGTATCCAGATTCTATTGTGAGAAGATACAGAAATCAGAATTGGGTTGTCTGTAAACTGTTCAAAAGCTGCATCTATAGCTTCACTAAAGATTGACATCAATCCTGTTAAGTACGAAGGCATCAATCAGATCAATGACAGAGCTATTCTAAATATAAAATATAAAAATTAAAATTAAAATGACTATAAAAATATAATACTTTATTGAAAAGGATAGCACAGGCTACCATAAAATTGATTTTGACCTAGAGCAACGGCAGTAAGGTTCATCCATGTGATTTCTTCCTGATTTACGGGAAATTTAGGATCCTTCCTGTCAATTTTCAAAACTACTAGCTCATCAGATTTGCAATATCTTTTTGCGCAAGTAACACCCAGTCGGTTTTTCGAGATATTGGACTGACAGCCATCTTAGCTTTAGCAGCATCTTTATCTGGGATGTCAGGACCGGGATTGTGCTCTTTGATGTTTAAATTCTTATCCAAAATAAGCTTTGTAAAGCAATCTGAGCATGCCAAGTGCAGTTCCTAAAATGATGTTATGCATAAAAGTTTTGATTTTGAATCCAGATTAATATTTTTGTTTGATGCTATAGCTTAAAATAAGTACCTACATTCTAGAAAATAAAATTATAGAATATTACAATTGCATATCAACTGCAGTTTTGAGATAACATTGCTGTCTACTTCCTGAAGCTTTCAAGTGTGTTTAGAGTATATGTCATAAAGAGTTGAATTATTGCACATGTTGAATGCGAGATAAAATTAAAGCTGTTACAAACGTTTGCTTTCATTTGCTACCTGTGCAGCTTCATCTATGACAAACTGTTGTTCATTGTCAGCAGATGATTGGGTACTCTCAATTGAATCCATCATTGAATGAAGTTATCTTGAATCCATCGTGTTTGTTGACTCCTCACCACATGACAGATCCATCGTTGAATAGTTTGATGAAGAATGTTGATCTGGGTTTTGAGCCATAACTTCTGATGCATCTTCATTAGAAGGTGCTGTAGAGTATACAGAGTTTGCATCTTCCTGACATGCTTGCACCTGCCTCAAAGCGTAAGCTTTCTGGTGTAAACTTTTCAACCATTTGTTTTTTTAACTAAAATGAGGATTATTCCAATTTTTAACACGAAATTACTGAAAAATATGTTAATGTTTGTTCTAGTTTGATTGCATATGATATTGAGCAAAGGCCAAGTTTAAAATTACTCCTTAATGTAGAATAATGATAATTAATAGATATGTGTGCGCATTCAGGTTGATGATGTAAATTAAGTCCAATTTTTTCATTAGTATGACTTCTTTTCTTTGCGATAATTGAAATCATTAATTTTCTAATAGAATATGACAAAAACATTTTAATCTGTTTTCTCGAAAAACATTACATTAAGTAGCACTTATTGGTGGAAATGTAGGTTTTTTAAAAACGTTGAACTTGTTAAGGTACGGTTTTTATTAGGTTTATAGATCATTTTACAGCTGACATCGTTAGATTGTTGTTGTTGAATAGTCTGGTAAGTTGTTTAACATTTTGTTCATTATTCGTGGTGTTAAATCATTAATAGTTAAGTAAGCAATCATTGCTTAGCTTAATGCATATCGATTAAACACATTTAGTTCTATAAGTATTTTTATTATATGACTTACATCGTTTGGATGAGTTAATACATTGCAAATAGAAATTTTAACGTTCTGAATGTATTGAACACGTGAAATCGCAGATAAAATTTTAAACTTTGTATAGTACAGTTTAGGGTATCACATTTGAGATACGAGTGTTCAAGCGTTATGCACACGAAATTATTAGGGGACCACAATAATGAACCACACTTGAGATACGAGGTTCAAGGGTTATGCACGTGAAATTGTTAGGGGACCACAATCATGAACCACACTTGAGATACGAGGTTCAAGGGTTATGCACCTGAAATTATTAGGGGACCACAATAATGAACCACACTTATTGAACCACACTCGCCGGCAGAACGCCTAAACACAATACTACTACCAATATAGGCTTAGTGTTCGGTCCGATTTTAGAAATATTTTTCTATATAAAAATAGAGTCTCGTATGGCTCTCTATGCTTTTTTGATAAGGCGTCTTTATCAAATGCACTCACACTACGCGGAGTTGGAAAGTGCACAGGCATGAAGCGCACTGCTTAGAAAATGCACTCACATTAGGCTCTGAAAAAAAAGAAAAAGCTGAAAAAAGCTGTTACACCTACGTACTTGCAAGCTTTTTATTTGTTTTCTAATTCATTGTTAGAAGCAAGTTCGTTACTTATTAGCCCATTTTGAATACACGTTTGAAAAGAAATATATAATTCTTACAAATAGGTAGTGTATTAGCGTAGGTATCTATTGACTATAGACTTGATAAAATTGACGATAGAACAGGTTCCGGGTATTGCAGCAAATCTGACTGCTTTATTTCGCTGCTGCGCTCTCGCGCAGCTAACAATTAGTTCCTCAGTGGGTAATATCCCACACTATAAAATTAATAGAAATGATAGAATTGTCGACTTCACCAACTAGATGCAACCTTAGTCTATAACAAGCTGACTATGAATTGTTCTGTTATAATTTGTGGTACCTAGAAAATTTTTTTTAATATTGGTTTCAAGCAGATAGCCACAATTTTTTTAATATTCGGCATCTGGCAAATTATTTACACATGCAGTATGGAATATTACTCACTGAGCAACTGATTGTTAGCTGCGCAATAGCGCACCACAAACTTCACGTTTCAAACACAACAGTGCGTTTAGTTTCATGACATTAATCCATAGTAAATTATTTTGAAATTGCTTTACTTGAAATGATGAATCTGATTTCTTTTTACACTAGCTACGGCGCTAGCTTCACGAGTATAAAAGGAAGCGCAAACTTGATATTCGGCAGTGTTTAGTCTGTCATTGGTCTGGTGCGATTGGGGAGCTTTTTGGGTTGGCTTTTAGGGGCTTTCTCAAATTTGTTATGGATAACTTATTTAAACAAACCCTGGGATATGTGTAAACCATAAAGTCTCTCAATAAAACGCTCAACGTATGTAGTATAGAATTCTTGAAGGAATAACCGCTGGTATTGCAACTGGATGAACGTGAAAGGATATAAAATTTTATGCAACTAAAATTTTCCCATAATGAGCCTAATGTGAGTGCATTTTCCAAGCATTGCGCGTCATGACCGTGCACTTTCCATATGCGCGCAGTCTGAGTGCATTTTATAAATACGCAGTCCAATTCGTAAGTCAAAAACCTTAATTCGCCTACCAGATAAACGAAATTAGTTCAACACTGGCTCTTTAATTATCTGGTATAATAGAGGTCATTTGTGTACACTTGTTAACGCCTTGTTTAATCAACCTTATTCATATAATGTAGTTTCAATTTTCTATCCGCGGCGACAAGCGAAGGACACGAAAAGTCTCGTTACTTCATTCGATTTATTTGATTAAGTGCCACCAATGCCCTTGAAGAGTTGGGATCGAATTTTTGCCAAGGCCGCATAAATGTTTATGTTTTATAATTTTTAAACATTTTTTGGTTTCTGTGGCTTTATAAATTTTTTGGTATCTATACAAATTATGTACTTTATGTACAAGTACTTTTTACTTCTTTTCCTTGGGGCGTTCTTAACTTTTGGCCCACTTTTGGGGTCATTTTTTCGACTTCCTCCACTTTCGCTGGTTTTCACGAAAAAATGACAGAAAAGGGGACCCCCTAAAGAGGGCTGTTTGGATAGAGACGCTTAGGAAGTCATAGTAATGATTGATGCATATCTCAGCCACTCGATAGATTCCCTTTGTTATCCGCGACATTTTACAAAACGTTTTTACAATATATATAAAATTCTTTTCATTCAGTTCTCTAAGATATGCGATTATATCTTCGATGAAAAACCCATTTATCCCGATGGTAGAAAAAGTAGATGCAATTACTTCCCGCAGATGAAAGTAGTGTAATCCTACAACGTTTTTGCTACCTACTTTCAACATGTTTCAGTGGTGGTCGGCCGCAGCTGTCGAAGTGCTCAGGTTAATCATATAAATACATCACAACACAGTGCTGACCAGGAAGTTGGCAGGGGTCGGTGTTAGCCAAGAAGCACTGGTCGTTTCATACTGAGTGTCAGGCAGGAGGTAAATCGGAAAGAATCCAACAAAAGTTTGGCCGAGAGGAGCTTAATTGTGTCTTAATTATGGTAAATTTGGATTATGTTTGTATTATGCATAGTGGTAATTAAAACAGTTTGCACTCACTATATGTAGTGAATGACGCGTGAATGAATGAACTTTTCTGGCTGACTTCAGTTTTATTTCAAATTATACTACCTCGACATATTTGCACAAATTGAAAATTTTCAAGATTCCTATCTCTTCTCGTTGCGAGCTCTGCTGTTTTAAAATCCAAAAAAAGATGAACGGTTTAAAGGAATTTTCCACTATTTACAAAGAACGGATCATTTATTATTCTTCTCCAGAAATTCTACCCAAAACAAACGTTGGTAGTTGCGAGCAATAAAACTTTACAGTATCACCTTTCGTCCTATAGCATCTGATCAGCTTTGATAAATGTTATTTTGTTCTGCAGCAATTGTACACGTACACATATGTTTATTTGTTACTTTAATGGCCTAAGTATTGCATTGAAAGGTGCCTTAGTAGCGTTTGTTGATATGTTGTGGTTGTGACAATTTTTAGTAACTCTATGAACATACATCCCAATCTGTGACGATTTAGCTCACATATCCGGAAGAGGTTGTGTTGCTTCCACAGCTAAGCAGTGCCATTTCTTTCAGAATTATGCAAATTCCAAATCCGTCTTGGCGTCAATAAAACGTAGAAAAAGATTAATTCGGTCCTATATTTCCTATAAAAAGCTAGCTGAATGTTTTGAATTCCTTGTGACTTTCTATACTTCAAGCACCCTTCCCCGTATGGTCCCAGCCCCGACTAAAGCAGAAAACAAAGAAACATTTGCGTCAATGCTTGTTAAAAACACGCAATACTGATCCGACCTCCCCAAAAAGTGTTATTTGGCATTTTATGGAGTGGCAGGCGGCAGTTTGTTGAGGATTTACCTGACTTGAAGGAACTTAAGGGGAACACAGAACCAATTTACATAACAGTCACACACGTATTTGACTAAGTCACACATTGCAAATGTGGAACAAATCTATGGAATGCTGCACCGTTGTTAACGTAGCTTTTTTAACATGAACGTTAACGTAGCCTTTTTAACTTAACTTCTTTAAGCCTCCTGCAGAATGTCAAGAAACGCAAAATAGCAAAGAGATTTGAAAGTAATCTTTCCTCTCTCATAACTCTTCATCTCTGTAGCTGCAAGAAAAAGGCCTGATAAGCTATCATTGACAGCATTGACCTTAGTCTCATCAAAACTTCTACATTGATAACTTACATTGAGAACGTACTTTCTGGAAATGTTGAACTGTGACAAAAATAGTAAAAATAACGCTACACATAGACATGTTAACACACTACGAACTTTGAGAGATAAAACTAAAACTTAAGGACAAAAGTAAATTGTGAGTACAAAAGGATGGCTTTATTCTAGCTCTCCTCGGTTCGCTAGTAGAAACAGTCAGTGTTACTGCAAGTAGCTTTGTAAAATAGTGGAGTACTCAATCCTAGTAAGCCTGAAGAACTGGATCAGCAGCAAAACAATTGTAGAAAAAAATATCTTAGAAAAGTGAAAAGGCAAAGAATCTGCCGACGCAAACTTAAAAAGTACCAACAAGAAAATTACAAAACGGGTGTTTGAAGAGAAGCCGTACAAGTTAGACGTAAAAACAACGGAACCCACGAAACAGGCTATTCCCGAAATTGTTTTCGCTCTACCTATAACTCTCCAATGTGAAGGAAAACCTCATTGAGTTTGTTTAATCGATTCCTGACTTCAAAGTAAACGAGAAAAGGGAGAAAGTACAAAGTTAAATCTGAGTTAGGTTAAAGAATCTTCGACCTAATCCACGATTTTGTCCGCCTAGTAATCGTAATACGTTTTCTCATGCAAGAGGTTGGAAATTATGTGCTGAGGCTCTATGGGAAATCAATGTTCCAGAGGAGTTATCGTTATTATATAAACCAACACCAACATGAATAAACCAACATGATCATTATCGTTGCTTATGATTCTAGAGTTTATGCCCATGTGCACGACGACAGCTTTTGGTGCGAAACGCCAGTTCCGCTTAAAGAAAATGAGCTCGCTGATGAGAAAAATAACGTTCTCGGTGACACAAAGGAGAGCATCTAGCTGACAAAGTTTATTTCTTGTATAAACATATGTTCACCTAAACTTTTATGCTCCCTTTCAAACTAATTTCTGTTGAATAAGACTGTTAAGTTTGGTAATGAACATAGTAATGTCGCATTTGTATCTTTAACTAGCGTTTACCTTAGTCAACTGCAGAATTTTCTTTAGGAACACAATGTAACTGTCATGGCTTTTATTGTAGGTGGTTAAGCAGAGAAACAGACCATGTCGAGATTTGCGACTTGTGATATTTTTTGCATTAGCAGGCAACTTTCCCAATACATAGAAAGAGCAATCATTTCCCTGTCAAATTGGAGGTGCTATTTTCATATATTCTCTCATGAACAAAGGCTGCCGAAAATTCCAAATTTCAACCATCAAACCAAAGGATTGCCATTGCTTAGACTATACGTTTGCACCATGGCATCGGGCTCGTTCTCGCCTCGGTGAAGTTATGGTCTTGTCCAATCCCTGGACGACGCTGATTACTCATAAACTAATAACTAAGATTTATGTTTCTACTCATACATTAACATAGGGTCGGGTCCTTGGGGTGGCTTGTCCGCAAAAAATTTTGAGGGGGCTTGTACCTTGAACAAGAATTTCAGGGGGGCTTGTACCTCAGGAATAAATTTGTAAAATTTTTCGAAAAATTAACGCTAATTTTATTAAAATTTACAATTTTTGTCAAAATTTGCAAAAACTCTTGAATTTGTGGAAAAAATTCAAAATTTTGCCCGATTTTTCCGAAACATTAAACATTTTAACTAAAAAATTCCGGCGAAGCCGAAAAATTTTTGAAATTCTAGTGTAAAAACTAATTTTTTCGGCTATTTTTGGTTACCCCTTGGCCATTTTTGCATTACCCTTTGTCCCCGGCGGCGATAGGGTTTGTACCTTGTCCGGGTTGGAGGGGGGGCTTAGATCCCCAGACCCCCTTAGTTAACCTATGATTCTATTTATTTTTAGAACTAGTAGATGCAACGTCGCAAAAACATCAGCCACATTTTTTCTGAAACCCAGAAAACAAAAGAAAAGGAGGATGCTTTGATCGCATCTGCTGTAAACGCCGATGCCACACGGGATCCAAAAAATGATAATATGATTACGAGCGGAGCCGTGGACGCGATTGGAGCTTCTGTTATTTTCGCGAAAAATGGAGCCAAATCTGACTAAGCTGCGCAGGCATGTATGAATGCAATTAAACCAGTCTGAATGCCTTGGGAAGAATGCTGCTTTTGTAGTAGTTTTCACGCCCAAAATATGCACGGAATTGAAGGAATGTGCATTTGCATATATGTTTAATGTTGTTAGTATATAAAGTGCAGACGGAAATTATTAGTTTAAGAATTCCCTTCGCATTTAGTAGACTCGATATAAAAACAAATGGTTTTAATAGAAAGCAACGCCGCAGGTCCGAACTCATTTAGATTTCTGCAGGGTCTCAACGAAAGCTCCGTAAATTGTTTTGTCAGAAGTGGGTGCTAAACCGCAAATTTCCAGACAAAAACCAGTAACAATTCTTCAATCATTGGTTCTCAAATTAAAGAAAAGGTACCTAAAGAAAATATTATAACATACGTTGAATTCTCAGAGCTTTATGATGGTAAAATTACTTATGCAAGCGCTGAACAAATTTTTTTGATTATACAGCTAAACCCTATGAGGAATTGGTATTTAAGCCTTATGGTATTTTAAGAATTCAACTTGCTAACATATAAGACGATGAAATGGAAACAATTGATAATCCCTATTGATACCTTCCCTCCCACCTTTATGATTCAGTAAACACTAAGTTGTAGATGGAATCAGGAAACAATTACTTACATTTTACCAGTTGTGAACTATTTTCGGATATTATTCTTGATTTTCATCTAAATTACTTAAAATGCAGTGTTATCTTTATGAACGATAAATGGAAAATTGTACTTCCGTGTAGGAACCTCGGTTCCTTAGCTAATTCTAGTCCGCCATTGAATTTGAGCGTTTGCGCAGTCAGTCTTGGAAGTTTCGTTGTGTCGGGAGGTCGGGTTTTAGTGTCACCTCTCCCTTAGGATTCTGCGATTGTTTTGCCTTGGGTTGGGACCCCCGATTTAGTCGAGCAACAGGAGTTCGGGTTTGTTTCGTTTGCATTTTGTTGTAGTGTTTTGTAGAACCCCCTCTTTTGTGTAAGTAATTTTGTTTCAACTCGTTGTCCATATTTCTTGAAACTTTGTCTTTTCGTTGTTTTTGTCAAATTCATAATTTTGTTACCAAAGTAAACTCACGGTACTTTATAGACTGCCGGCGCCTGCTGTAGTTGTTTAGGGAGTAAGCGAGTAGGGATGAGGTTTGACATGCGCACACTCACGAACCTAGTAGTCTTCTTTTGAGTTTAAATCTGTCGTTTACTGGCAACAAACAAACCTTTACACAGTTTATGAATGTGTTTAGCTTGCTTCACAACTGTAGCTGGATATCTGGTAGGTATTGTAAAAATTGTATTGTAGCCGCGTGTAGTTTATTAAAAATGTTGCGGTAATCATTGGCTAAGATCTAGAAAGCTAAATTTAGAAAATTCTGTAATAGAAATGCAAGAATTCCATTCACTCGAACCCATGACTTTTGATATTATCTATACGGTCAACCATGGTGATCATATAAAAACTCTTTAATTCTGGAGAAAGACAGCTATTAATCATTTGTTGCTGTCTAATTGATGCGTTTTAATTTCTTGCAAATGCTGAAATTAAGGGAACCATTTGAAAATTTGTAGCGCATGCAATATGCGTCGTAGCGGTAACATTTTCAGATCGTTGATTCGTATTGCATATGAGCGTAGCTGTATAATAGCTGAAAAGATATCTCAATGGCGAAATGTAACATTTTTAGTGCTAGTTCTGCTTCGTAGTGCTGATTTATTTGAAATATTTTTAGCAAATCAAAGCGTGCATTGCAGTAGATGACCTACAAATAATGATTGGAAATCGAACGAAGATAGCTTTTAAGATGAAAAGTTTCAAACAGAAGGGAACAGGCTATGGCGTCAGCAGCAATGTTTATCAATGCAAATGGACAAACGGAAGCTGGTCGAATGGTTAAAAGGAAAGCATATCTTTACCCAAATGCATACTCAGTGAAAGCCCACGATATGAATCTGACGAGATACTGAAAATTGAATACTAGAAACTTCCCATGATAATTACTAAATGAGGCCTGTTGTGGGTAAATGAGGCCAGTAACAGGGTTCCAACTGTTCAGACTTTGAAAGAAAATGGGTCAGTGTTAGAAACAGACATTTAAATTATTTTTGCTCAGATATATATGACAGTTGGAAACATATATAGCAGTATAAGCATATACATGGTTATAGCGTTTTTCTTAGATGGATCCGTTAGAATTTGCGGTTTATGGTGCGTTTATGTCAAGACTTTGACATCTGTGAAACATCCATTTTAAGCAATTCTTACAGGTTACTTGAAACACTTGTAAGGGCATAGGTCAACACGAGGGGTATGGAAGGTCCAAGCCCCCAAACCCGGACAAAGTACAAGCCCTATCGCCGTCAGGGATAAGGGGTAAGAAAACATTGGGTAAGGGGTAAGAAGAAATGATCGAAAAAAGGTTTTTGCAGCAAAAAACAGTTCGAACATAAAATAACCGCAAAGGATAATAATAAGGATAATAGGATAATAAACTATATGTTTAGCCAAAACAATAATTCATAAAACAGTAATAGATTGAATCGAGGATTGGGGAAGGGGACGGGCAGCCTTCCCCATGAAACTTGTTGGTAAAATATTATCTAAGACGGGAAAGCTTTTTCTTATGAGGGCCGTTGGGGTAGGGGCGTGAATGTGCTAACCATTGTACAGCATATGGCACGGCAGGGAACGCCGTAATAACGTGGGGCTCGTGAGGCTTTTTCTCCACCACAACCCGAACACCGTTGGTTAGGCACCAGTCGAATCCTATATTTCCCAGTGTTTCATCGAAATTATGGAAATTGTATACCGGGCCCTAATATCCTTCCGCCAGAAAGGCAAGGTTTTCAAAAGGGGCAGCTAGGTTTAGTAGGATTAACGTTCTGATAGATTCCATAGAACCGAAACAACAGCTTTTGTCGTGAGACGTAGGCGCACAATGTCTTTTAATGTGCGACAGTGGTGCAGCCACTCTTGTCCAGAGAAAACATTTGGAATAATAATCCTGATGATTTTGGAAGCTACGGTAAAATCTGGAGACAAAGCTGACCACTCCTCCAATATTATTTTAAATGAAGCTGGCGTGAAGCAACAGTATTTGATTGACCACTGTGGCCATTCTTAGACGCAAATTCTTTGCTTGTTCGATGGACAGTGCAAACAGAAGGTCAGACAAAAACGTTTCGTTTGTTCTGATATTTGTTTCATATGACAAATCAGATGATAGCTTTACAGTGTAAACTAGTGCTTTTGTTGAAGTTATTTCTATATTACCGCCACACTCCAGAGTGTGTGACCTATTCCATTTCATTGATTATATATCATATTATATATTATATTATCTCATGCGTGGTTTTTAACATCGGTTTCCGTACTGGCGGCTTTGGTTTCCTTTGCCTTTACAACATAAAGATTATATGGTGATTAAATCCACATTCTTTCGGTAACCAAACCAGAAACTGTTTGGCGAATCAATGTAAGTTCTTTCTTAATACAGCACACTTAATGGTGCAACTCTATGCAATAGTCAGAACCTAATCTAAAGTCCTACCATAATCAAACTTTATGGTTGACTTTACCATACCAAACACTTTATTAAATCATTCTACGATATATTATCAGATGAGGGCGACATATAGATAATATAAAATCTGCGAAACCCTTGATCTTGACATTTTGATCTTCTTTTTCAATGTCTTCCTGTAGCAGTGAATGCTTGCCAGCAACGTCGTCTGCAGCAGTTGCGACTCTAAAATATAAGCAGTTTAAAGTCACAAACAACTGTAACTTACATGTCCTACACATCATACAATGTCAATATCAAAATTAAATTACATCAACAACTGTATCAATTGGAAATCAATTAGACATTGGAAACAATGTTAAATTACAGCCCAGTTGTTAAAAACTTCACAAACTTTAATGAATTCCCAGACGTAAGTGAATTTGAAA
>JASAND010003975.1:0-23729 GCA_030248195.1 Trissonchulus latispiculum | reverse complement strand
AAAAGGAGAATTTGGCCAACTGTCATCCGAAAACATCAAGGAAGATCTCAGAAAATGGCTCAAGTTGAAGAATTTATGACTATAACTTGTATGCGTGAACGTCCAAGCTGTACTGTACCTATGTGTAATTATGAACAGGGTTGCCAATCTCTAAATTAATCATAAAGTAAAGAGGAAGATTAGTTAAGCTCACATTATAGGGTCAGGAGTGCCACTAGGAATATACTACAAATCAACATACATATTGGTTAGTTAGTTAGGTAACTAGTATTAGAAGTCCAATGCCATAGTTCCCTGATGAAACGTGGATGCCTTTTCATTAGAATTTCATTATCTTTGTTTTTAAGCAGTTAATAATAAAAATTCCATAGCGTTTTTCTCTAATGAAAAGCTGGTGCCTTTTCATTGGAATCCTGCTTTCTACTTTATAAGCAGTCAATACCCTATTGTCAGTCACCCAGAGGTAGAAACAAAAGTCTTAATGTGGTCAAGGAAAATGTTTAAATTTCCCTTTAATAGCAAGTGGCAAATTCAGTTTACTAACAAGTACAATCATGAAGATGGTTCATTAATATAAAGTAGCTAGTATGCAAAATTAGTATTAATTAGCAGTAATATTTAGCTAGGTATGCGTAGGTAGTCATATTTAGTTTCATTTTGCGTTTATCATTGATTTTTGATGTTAGTTAGGTTAAATTAAAGTCTGACCAAAAAATGTAGAAAGCGAAATTGTTTGCTTTATATCTCGTAAATGCTTCAAGATAACTGCCATAAATTATATATTTTCTGAACCGGAATGATGAGATCTTTCTTCTCGTGAAAAAAGTTTTTTGAAATTTCCCGTGCGATTTCAAAGGGTGCCGCTTTTATATGTCCAGAAGGATTGGTAAAAGCTACACCCACGATTTTTTCAGGAAAATTTTCCCCTTGCCCGAATGTCCTACACACCAAATTTCAGCTTTGTTGGTTGAAAATTGCGTGAGTTATTCCATTTTTTAGATTTTCAAAATCCTTTGATCTTTGCCGCTTTTTCGACTTTGACTGGTTGTTACTCGCCACTCGCTCAACGAAAAAATTTTTTGATTGGATTTTCAGGACCGCCTGGGTGTCCGCTTTCATCTGATATACGTGGTATTTCAAAATTTGAAAGTCGATTTTTTTCGAAAAATACCACTTTTTGACCCAAAATTTCGGCAAAGCGAATCCACCAAAAGTGAATAAAAATAACATAATCATAAAGTTCATTATGAGCTGAATCCAACGATATAAAGTTTTCGAGGCTACGACTTATATTGCGCCAGCAATGAATTTTTAAACATTTCCCTTATTTCAGCTGGTTTTTGCTAGTTTACGCTGGTTCAGGTAAATCTAGGCGGCAACATCAAAGGAAGCCAAAAACTAGCTTGAAATAAGGGAAATGTTTAAAAATTCATTGCTGGCGCAATATAAGTCGTAGCCACGAAAACTTTATATCGTTGGATTCAGCTCATAATGAACTTTATGATTATGTTATTTTTATTCACTTTTGGTGGATTCGCTTTGCCGGAATTTTGGGTCAAAAAGTGGTATTTTTCGAAAAAATCGACTTTCAAATTTTGAAATACCACGTATATCAGATGAAAGCGGACACCCAGGCGGTCCTGAAAATCCAATCAAAAAATTTTTTTCGTTGAGCGAGTGGCGAGTAACAACCAGTCAAAGTCGAAAAAGCGGCAAAGATCAAAGGATTTTAAAAATCTAAAAAATGGAATAACTCACGCAATTTTCAACCAACAAAGCTGAAATTTGGTGTGTAGGACATTCGGGCAAGGGGAAAATTTTCCTGAAAAAATCGTGGGTGTAGCATTTACCAATCCTTCTGGACATATAAAAGCGGCACCCTTTGAAATCGCACGGGAAATTTCAAAAAAATTTTCACGAGAAGAAAGATCTCATCATTCCGGTTCAGAAAATATATAATTTATGGCAGTTATCTTGAAGCGTTTACGAGATATAAAGCAAACAATTTCGCTTTCTACATTTTTTGGTCAGACTTTAGTAATAATATGGGTTAATCAGTGTTAATTAGGGTTAATTAGTGTAAATTAGGTAATAATTACGTAATAATTGAAATTTTACATGACTTAGGCTTAATCGAAAGGCAATTCTTCGCTGATTCCAAAAATGTAAATTTTATTTTCTAATTCCCAAAATTGAGAAAGTTATAATCGAAAATGTTTTTAGTGAAAATATTTTCTATTTCGTAATTTTGGTCTCTTTAAAAGGTTTATCTTAACTTGGGACTTACACAACCTTTGTGTTAAGTCCAGTCTCATTGTCTGGGAAGCTGTCTGCCTCCCAGACACCGTAGTAGTAAGCTCTTACTACTACGGCCATTCATCCCTCCCTTCACGTGAGGCTGTCCTCACCTGAACATTAGGCTGGCCTCAGTCCAGCAGAAGATTTGCCTCTCGAAAAGAGAGTTAGTATACACTTTTTCGCTATTCTAATTGTTTGGAGGGGGCCTAATTACCCCAAAAATAAATTAAACTAACAGGAAAGAAACTAAACTTAGGTAGTTAAGCACGTAGAATTCATTAATATAGTTTTTATTTAACTAGAATATACGTAAAAGTGACTATGAGCATATTTTTTTATCTTTTTACGTTTTATTTGTCTCTTTGTCCTCGGTCAAGTGAGGATAAGGAGTCTCCAGCAACAAGAAGCAATTGTTGCTATGGCCTGCGTCCCTTGTTTTCCGCCAAAAGTTCAAGTTAAAATTAAAAGTGACGGGTCTGAAAACAAGGGAATAATAAGCCATTATTAACTAAAATAAAGAAATTCTTTCGTTCAATTTAATCTATTGGAGTCTTACCTATCTTATATAGGCTCAGAATGGCCAAAATTTCGCATCTTTTCGTCAATTTTTGGGCAAGTTTAGATCACATTTTAATAGTTTTCCCTTTGGTTACGTTTACGTGTAAACCCAAAATTTTATAAAATTCGCCCAAGTTTCGTCCCCGAAATTTATCAAAAAGTTGGTCAGTAGGGGGCAATATTTCGCCATTTTCATTAATCTGAGCCCCCAACTGAACTCCAGGCCAAAAAGAACCTGGAGCAGTAGCCGCAAAAGATAGGAAGCTTCTAGAAGCTTCAATAAACTTCTAGAAGCTTTCCTCCAAAATTAATGCCGCCGCGCTAATTACAAACTGTCAGAGAGCAGTCAGTGAGCTGTCGCTCGCCTCCAATTCCCAAATTTCTAATCAGTGTTCGTCTAGGTACAGCCGAGAGCGGCTGCAAAAATGTCCCCTCTCCCTCTCTGTACTGCTTCTCGTGTCACTGGTGCGACACGGGAAAATAGCAGTACACAGCCCCAAATTTCACAAAAAATCTAGGGATCTCTCTGGCCCTCGGGCCAGAGAGGAAAGCTGAGCAACATAACCCGAACACTACAACTTGAGAGGCCTTATGGACCTTTTATGTCCGGCCTAGAACTGATTATTAGGATAAAATCTAGGAATTGATATTGTGGCCCTTTTTGGCCGATTTTTATATTATTGTATTTCGGCCATTTGGCCCGTTTTTCTGTATTTTAAGGCCAAATGGCCATCTTTTTTCAAACCCAAAACCGCGGCCAGGAGGCCAGTATTTTGCATTTTTGGGCCTTTGAGCCCCGACTTTCCAGCACTCTCGGCCCTATGGCCAATTTTATGTTTTCTAGCATGTTGGGCTTTCGAGTCAATTTTCGTTCCTTTTATCATTATTATTTTATTATTTTAATTTATCGGCAGCTCGTGTAAACCCCTCCCGTTCGACGGAAGTCTTGAGACATGCCCACTCTTTCTTTCGTTTTTGTTTCTCTTTCGCCAAGCCACGGCCTTGTTTGGCCCAAAATTAAGTTTCTTTTCACATTAAAGTATTTCCTTTTCCTTCTCTCTTTCGTTGTCACTTTTCGGGGTTATTTTTGTAGCATTTACGAGATTTTGAGTAGGACCCAACCCCTGAGCTTGAGATAGAGGGTCCCTTTGCTACGACCCTGACAATTAATAAGCTAGTTAACAGAATTATTCTCCCCACAGCCGGCAACTAGGAGTTGCCGGCCATGATTTCCAAAAAGGCATCGTTTAGTTTAAAATCAACAGTCTTATATCATGTTCTATTTCAGCTTTAGGTCGGCTTCAAAATTATTAGGTATTAAAATCCTATAGGTCGTTTTAAACTAATCTTTAAATCATAAGTTGATACTTTTAACTATTTAATTATCAAGTAATTTTCTAAGAGGAATGGCAAAGTCCGAGGCGAGTCCAACAAAGTTTGAAACTTACTAACCAAATATGCACATAATATTAGGGTTTAGTTAAGTAGTTCATGTTTTAGTATCTAGATGTTTGTGAGAATTGTACTGAAATAATTGTGTGAATGTGCCCCTAAAATTACGTAAGATGGTTATTCGGGTAAACCCCTCATGGAGCGTGAGGTTCCGAAATTAACCGAGTTTTTTGAAATGTCTGGTTTGTATGAATGTAGAATGTTTCGTTTTGTATGGTTGAAGAGTAAATGCTTGTTTTGATTGGCATCTCATGGAAACTCCCCTTGTACGATAGGGGTTGTGAGGATTGCCAAGCCAGTATAAATTGTAGTCAAGAGTCTGCTCAATTAATGGTTTCTAGTATCTAAATTATACTTAACATTGTTCATTCAAATAATCACTGTTCAGAAACATCATCATCTGAATAACGCTCAAATTTCATTAATACGTTAATTGGGCTGATCTGGTACCTGCTAGCAATATAAATACTAGAATTGGGATAATCCAGAATATGCAAATACTGTATAGCAGAATACCAGTCATAATGGTTGGTTATGGTTTTCCAAACTAGAGATTATGTCAAACCTCACATAGTCGGTTAAAATAAAGATTTTATGAAGTTAAGATGTTGCTAATTTCATGGATTATCCTAATATTTGGCGGTATACCAATTCCCATCTGGTGCATGGGACTAAAACCGGTAAAACCGTTGCGAAACCTCCATATTAGGCAGGAAAATAGTATAAAAGGAACTGAATGTTTAAATGCTTGCTAAATGGGTGATGACCTGAAAGAGATGAGTTCAATTAGTAGTATGAGTGAAGATCCACTGTTGATTCGTCATATTATGCAAATGAGGTAGCCAATTCGGTCCAGGGTCACGGGAACCCCCTGGAATGATGGTTATTACCAGGTGGTCCTCGATTCGTCCGCGTAGGTAGTCCTATCATAAAGGAGCGGACGAATCGCAAATAGGGACTTCGTGCTGGTCTGTTTTGCAAATATTAGGATGTCATTTCAATATTTTGTACGACAAAATTCAGAGACTCTCTGCCAAGGTACGAAGTATGAATTAGCTAAGCTTTGTTTGTTACCAATGTTGTTCTGTCTTTGTATACATCAATCGGTAGAATTGTGTCATTCGTGCCCTCGCTTGTTCGCACTAACAAAATCACCAAATTCGTTCAAGTTTGTGCTTTTCTGTAGAGTGTTGTGACAACTGCTCAAACTTTTTGTATTAGCCTTTTATCACAAAAGTAGAGGCTGTATGCTAATGGTTTTCTTAAAACCCGATGTTGCAGAAATTACGTTAAATAATCGTTCTTGCCCTCACTTGTTCTTGCTAACGGGGCAACCAATTTCACTCTAGTTCACACCTTTGTGACGAATGTTGTAATCTCTGTTCAAACTTTTTATATCAGTCCGTTGCCTCATAAGGTACACATTTTGTGTTAATTAACTCTCGCCAAACACAGTATTAACGAAACGGAGCTACACATATCCAATCATGTGTATTTAGCAACACCAAGAACTAATTATGGAATCGAATGGCACATGTTGTAAATAGCAGTACGTAAGCATTAAAATTAATACCTGAAAATATAAAAATAGTAGTTAGGCAATATATAGATGTCAGTTAGTACGTAAGAATTGTGAATCACTTTGAACCATCTTCTAATGAGCCTCAGAAAAATAGAAATTTTAAGAAACGAACGTCTTGTGATTAACGTCAATTTCATGCAGGAAACGGGTGCTTTCCTGTTCCCAGAACGCCTAAAGTCCTCATTTCAAGCCTAGTCAGAAGCAAACCAAATATCTACAGAAGAATCGTATTGCATTAGCGATTTTCTGCACCTTGAGGCAGAAAATCGCCTAAAAATCGATATTCAGTTAAAATTCATTCGCGTCAAACTAATAACGCGCAAGTAATTCTATTCTAACTGCAAAACGGCCCAAAATATGCCGTTTTTAATCGTTTAGGCCGAATATTACTCAAAATTAACAAAGTTCCAAATTTAATCTCAGAAAACCATCTAAAGTGAGTAATGGTTGCTGGGTTTGATTCCCACACTTGTATTCTGAATTAATGGGTTTTAACCCATTTGATTCAGGTTCACCACGGAAGTGTCCTGCCCAGATTCACATCAGTCGGAGCCTTATTCCTGTGGTCACTGTATTAAGGATTAGTCTGAAGACAGTTCATATTGATACGGAACGGACCTAGATTAGATAATTGTTTGGTTGGATCATATTGGATTAATTGAGTCATTGAATTTGGACCAGTTCAGAGAATCAGAAGCTACATTGGAAGTCCGGAGCTTATTGGTTGAGAGTTTAAGGCAGAGACATTGTCGACCCGAACCTGATCATTTGTTGGTTTAATCTGCAGTTTTGAACTTGTTCAAGGAACCTAATCAGAACGCTATTTGAATTGTTTCTACTTTTGATCTTTCAAAGAAATCCGTTAAAATGTCTCAAATTGTTGTCGCTGTCATTGTTTCTCTGGAGGCCATCGCCTCCCTTTTGTCTCTGGCTTAGGCCCATAACCTAACCATTTTATCAGAGATATATTGAGATCCAGTGGAGCTTTGCTGAAAGAAGATAACCACTTAAAACTACAATATTTAATTTATATTATTATATTTCGGGCATGTCCTGGTAACACCCCGCCTAGACCGACCCCTGTGTTTGTACTCTCCACCGTCCGATAGCCGCCTTAGATCTGTGGGATTCTTTGCGAGTTCTTAATACCAGATCTAAGCCCGCTCACCCATTCCCGGAACAGAATTGTAATACAGTTAAATTTAACTAATTATCAGTTAATTGGTCACTGTTGTTTGTAGTTTAATTTGATAGTATTCGGATAAGGAAGTCAGTTTAATATAAACACGTACTCACACGCACTATACCTGACTGTACCCTATAATCATTACCTGAAGAAGAGGAACCCTCAGTTAATCTAGAAGGAAGAGTTAAGCCTAGTTGGTAGTACATATAATAAGAGGAAGAAAGAAAGAATTAGCCTATTCGTGAAGATTAACTATTCTTCCATTACTATCGGTCAATTTAAAATATCAAGTTAGAAAAGAGTTGGCAACCCTGATACCCTGTATCGATACTGTATATTGTTAGTACACGCATTGAACAGTGCTTATTTAATTTACCTGTTAATTCTATTCTATCAATATTATTATTCTCAGAATATACATATATCGAGTTTTGTCATTATCTATTAAATTGTTGAGTATTCAACTAGACTTAGATAGGGACAGTTTTGCTGAGCCAGATCCTGTTGCGATCTCATTGCTGATCCAGATCCTGTTGCGATCTCATTGCTGAACCAGATCCTGTTGCGATCTCATTGCTGCACCGGATCCTGTTGCGATCTCATTGCTGAGCCAGATCCTGTTGCGATCTTACTGCTGAAGACGATCTGGTTGTGATCGATCCAATCGACCCCTAATTAAACGAACTCACGACCATTACCCTACTTAGGTTGGCTATAGGAATATCTGATTCTGGACACACCACCTTTCAGAGATTCGGTATTTAAGTCTGCTAATTCTCAGTAGACGTGCTGACCTTCCGTTGTAATCTAGCGAGTTTGCCCCTGGAGGATCAAAGGAGAAGATAACCTAAGAAAGCCAATTTCAATTTTACTCGCTTCATTACAATTGTCTGTACCCAGAGTACATAATATAAGAGTGCGCCACTAGGCACACTCTATGTTATCAGAGCAAAAGCTATGCTCTCCACGCTAACGGCCCAACCCCCACCCCCACGCAAATTAGACCCATCACTTCAAAGAATTTGTGCGCTATGTTTGTGTTCTAAAGCTCGAAGTAGGCACAAAATTCGCGCACGCACTGCTGGTGTTTTCGAGCTTAAGCACATAAACATAAAGCGAGTGAGCGTACTCCCGTTTCGACTAGGTACTCATTTGCGGGGGGTCACTCACTAGGGTCTGATTTGTGGGGGGTTGGGCCGCTAGCGTGGAGAGGATAGTTTTTGCTCTGATAACATAGAGTGTGCCTAGTGGCACACTCTTATATTACGTACTCTTGCCTGTACCAAGAGTTTATAATAACAAGAGTAAGACACTCAGCTCTTCCTAAATAGAATAAGCTTGCAGTAGGGCGTTTCACAAAGGGCTCCTAAATCTAGCTCCTAAATAGTAAATAGTAAAACAGTATTAATACTGGTAATTTTGTAGATGTAATCTATACAGATATCGCGAAAGCCTTCGACAGCGTTCCCCATGGAAAACTGAAATTTAAACTTAAAAACTTGTACCTCCCATTACCAATTTATAAATGGTTATGTAATTACTTGGATAATCGTAAGCAATATGTTGAAATTAATGGCTTTTGCTCAAAATTTGAAGAAGTAAAGAGTGGAGTCCCACAGGGTAGTATTTTAGGTCCACTGTTGTTCCTTGTGTACATAAATGATTTAATTAGTTCATTACAGTTTAGTAATCAGCTTTATGCTGATGATTGCAAATTGTACTTAACCTGTTCTAGTTATGCGGAAAGTAATTTTTTGCAAACAGATCTTACTGCGATGAATGCCTGGTTTAAAAACATGCAATTGAATTTGGCTGTACCTAAATGTATGGTATTGCATTTAGGTAAAAATAATCCTTGTAGACAGTATGTTATTGATGGACAGTTTCTAAAATCAGTAAGCTCTGTTAAAGATCTTGGTGTCTACATTAACAAAGATTTGAAATGGGAAACTCACTGTGCTCAAATTGCAGCAAATTGTCATCGTTGTGTAAATATGCTATTTATGGCTTTTGTAACTAGGCAGCCTTGGTTTCTGGTGAAATTATTTGAAACTTATATCCGACCTAAATTAGAATATGCGTCGGAAATTTGGAGTCCTTATTTACTAAAGGATATAGATAGGATTGAATCTGTTCAGCGAAAATTTACTAAACGACTCCCTGGAATGCAGTTAAAAAGTTATTCAGAAAGACTTAAAATTTTGAATATGAAAAGCTTGGAACTCAGGAGAATTGAAAAAGATATGTCACTTGTTTATAAAATGTCTCGTCACCAGTTTAATGAGAATGTTAATACATTATTGCAACTTAGCGTATATGTCAGTACCCGTGGTCATCAGTTTAATTTACAAACTATAAGGACTAATTTAAACTGTATGAAATATTCTTTTACCTGTCATGTTGTAGAAATATGGAATAATCTTCCAGCTGATGTTGTAAATGCGCCAAATATTGCTATGTTCCGTGAGCGGTTGAATGAATGCGACCTATCTAGATATACAAAGGGACGAGGCTTAAATGCAGGTTAATCGGCAATCCTCGATCCCATTGCCTATGTATTACTGTGTATGCGTTATACATTCTTATTTAGTATTTGTTGTTATAATTATTGTTATACTGGCAGTAAACCAAACCAAAAATCCTTCCTATCTTATCTCCTGTGAGCTGTGAGCAGTTTACGAGCAATTTATGAGCGGCTCCTAAACTGTTTCACAAAGCTCCTCTTAAACTGTTCGTAGACATTAGCTCATAACCCCCTCTTAACGCCTTCTCTTAACTTTTTAAGCGCGTTCACGCTGGAAACTTATGAGGTGTGCTGGAAAATTTATGAGACTTACAAGTTAAAATGACTTTATATTATATTCGCCTACTAAATATGATAGGAAATGAACATTTAAATCGAAAATTCTCAAATTTAAGGTGGTGATTCCTTTTGGGCACATATTGTTATTTGGCGACGTAAATCAAGATGAAATTTGACGAAACTTTCCGAAATAAGTTCTTTTAGCGTTCTAACACCCTCCGCGCAATCCGAATTCAAAAATTTGAGATTTCCGGTCAGGACGGTTTTTCCCAATTTCTGAAAGTTTGACAGCAGCTATACAGCTACGACTATATTCATTCGAAAGATCTTATTGAGCTTCACATTTTTGCTTTTTAAAGCAAGTTTCTAGCTTTTCTCTATCGTGAGATATAGCCGATTTTCTTGTTTTGGCGTCGAAAACTTGTCATTTTTGCAGAAATCAAACAATCCAATATTTCTTGAACTACGCAATCCGTAAAATCAAACTAAGGGCGTCGATCTGAAGGTCTCACAGGGACAAATTATTCGACGCATGATCGTCTTCCAACTGCTATCCTGTAGGCTGCTACCATAAAAAATGTAATTTTTGCAAAAACACGACCAATATTTTTCCAAAGATTGTGGAGCATTCACCATGCTAGCTGGAGGACTGCTACTGAACAAATGTGTTCTGCACAAATATACCCAGGGACGATTTTTTAGTTGCCCCGATTGCTGCTTTCTAGCTAAAGTAATCGCTTGACAAATTTGTAAAAAGTAGGCAAAATACAGGTTACGCACACATTTCAGCTTATTTCTCTACAACGAAGAGCGATTTTACAATAAATAAAAAATCGTCCCCAGCTATTTGATGGAGGTATCGAATGATATAACCGATGTCTCGCGAAAAAATTTACTTGAGTCTACAAAAATTCTGAAAAATTATACTTCTTCTAAAATGTGTTGAAAATATTTTAGAAAAGCAATATTAGTTTCGTGGCATGCATTAAAAAAAGAAAATGTCAGGCTACATTTTGATATAAAAATGGCTTCATAACACCACGTAATGAGTGAGTAATAATGATGCAAACTTTATGTGACCAATGGGAATCACCACCTTAAAGGCAAGGATAAAAATGACTTGTTTCTTATTTTTGACAAAACTAATGACAAAATTTTAAATATTTACTACTTCAGCAGTTGAAGCTCATAAAATGAATAAACAAGCTTTTACAGAACTTTTCTGGAGGAATACAATACATTGCATTGTTGCCTTGGCTAAATATTTGTACAATTAGCACTTGAGAGTGCGTTATGAGCCCGATTTTGGGCTGCTAATTTTAAGAGCCGGTTTATGAGGTCTTTTAGTTTAGGAGGTCTCTCAGTTTAGGAGCTCTTCGTGAAACACCATTTTCCTAACTTTTCTCATAAGTAGTAAATTTAGGAGCTCTTAGCGCTATGAGCCCTTTGTGAAACGCCCCACAGGATGCTCGAAACATTAAGGCCGAAATCTCGGGGAGCGTCTACTTTCATCAGTCAGAATCGTATTAGTCAGAATTTCATTAGTCAGAATTTCGTTAGTTTAGAATTTCATTAGTCAGAATTTAAATTTTGAAATAATATAAGTTGAGCTGTCATTTGTCAGAATTTCATAAGTCAGAATTTCATTAGTCAGAATTTCATTAGTCAGAATTTCGTTAGTCAGAATTTTATTTTTCTGGTTTCTTCAAAATTTTGCACGTTGCTGCACAGTCTTAGGACCTTTCCCGATAAAGTAGGGAAGAGTAGTTTTAGAGCAGAGCTAAAATCAACTCTTTTGTAGCTCTTAACCCTTCCAAAAGACCATTGATGATTTGAGCCATACCAAGAGTACATAATCCAACAGATATTACGTACCTACTCTTCGCCATTCTGATTCTTTTAGAATTCAAACGAAACAGCCTATCGTCGTTTCCTGTCTGTAAAATGTAAGTAGGTGTACGCGGAACAAATCCAGTTGTTGGGGAACCCTTTTGAAATGAAAGTTTTGCTCGTTAGAGCCAAGACACATATTTGTGTCGACCAGAAATCATTTTATGAAATTATCATCAAGATCAGCCACCTTGTTACACTTTGCGCCAGGAAGAACTGCTTTTCTGCAAAATTCTGACAAACGAAATTCTGACTAATGAAATTCTGACTAATGAAATTCTGACTTATGAAATTCTGACAAATGAAAGTTCAACTTATATTGTTTCAAAAACCTAAATTCTGACAAATGAAATTCTGACTAATGAAAGTTTGAAAAGTTAGTTTCTGAAATTCTGACATATGAAATTCTGACTACTGAAGATAAACCCTCGGGGAGAGGGGGGCTTCTCAGCGTGTAAGCATACAACGCTGACATTTTTTTAAAAACAGGCGTTTTCGACAAATTAAATATTATAACTTGAGCTAGGAACATCGTACAGCAATAATTTTTATATCATTAGGTTGCGTAGAACGAGATCATTTTAACGATATAAAAATTATATAGTTCGGTTTAGGCAATTTCTTACAAAACCGGCAATAAAGCATCCTTGCCACGAAAATTCTGGGAATTCCATCATTTCTTAGAAATGCTTTAAGTTGTTGCTGAATTTATGAGGGATTGTCTAAACCGAACTAAATAATTTTTATATCGTTAAAATGATCTTGTTCTACGCAACATAATGATATAAAAATTATTGCTGTACGATTTTCCTAGCTCAAGTTATATTATTTAATTTGTCAAAAGGCCTTTTCTAAAAATGTAGTATATGCGCTTACACGCTGAGAAGCCCCCCGAAATTTTGGCCTTATTTCGAGCATCTTGCAAGCTTATTCTATTAGGAAGAGCTGAGCGTCTTACTCTTTGTATTATAAACTCTTGCCTGTACCAAGAGTACATAATAGATAAGAGTATGACAGCTGGCAGCTTCTCTGTTATCAGTTGCAGATACATGCTCTGCACGCTAACGGCTGACCCCCCCCACAAACGTGTATGCTCTCTTCAAACGAATTTGGCCGCTATCTTAGCGTTCTAAAGCTCGAAGCAGACACAAATTGGACGCTCGCAGGCGTTGTGTTTTCGAGCTTTAACACGTAAAGATACGGCGAGTGAACGTACAGAAACGTGTACTGGGTACTGATTTGTGGGGGGGTCACTAGGTACACGTTTGTGGGGGGGGGGGGTCAGCCGTTAGCGTGCAGAGCATGTACCTGCAGCTGATAACAGAGAAGCTGCCAGCTGTCATACTCTTATCTATTATGTACTCTTGCCTGTACTAATGAAATTCTGCAACTGCAATGAGATCTATTTATTTAATCAATGCTTTTGTAGAGTTATTCACAGTGTAACTAGAAATATATAGTTTGTACAAAATACAACTATTGTAACAGTCACAAGTCTCAACAAATTTTGCATCCCAATTATCTCTCAACTGTCTCCGGCTGGACAGCACGGATAACAAAAAATAAAATAACAGCAAAACAAAAGACAGCTGAAAACTACATAAATTATTCTGGGTACAAATTTCGGATTACAAGTTGTTAATACGTAATGCAACGCAAAGGTGCATGATGTATTATCAGCTCCAAGTCTATTTTATAATAAAATTATCATAATTTTTCAAAAAACAATCCTAAATTAAAAATGATAGGTTAGCTTTTTGCTCTGACAATCCTCCCCCGTCATTTTTCTACACTTAGAAGATTTGTGTTGGCCACGAAGTGGGGAAGAGTCCAGAAAGCATAAAAAATAATATTACACTGGGGTACGTTTCCTCAAGCTTTCCATAGGTTCCCACCCCAAATGCTATCACTCTGCACTCTGCAGTTCCCTTTATATGACACCAGGAATCAATAATATTCCTGAAAAGATATATCCTAATTATTATATACGCAATAATAAAATGTTATATAACAATCTACAGGTCCAGTGCTACAAAAAGTAATACAAAATCCACAATAATGGACAGTTATATGTCAAAGTAAGATTGCATAAATTTATACCTTATTAACTTGGGCTTGTTTCAGAAAACTACGAAAAAGACCCTACCCCCGTTGTACTTGCAAGGAAATGAATTGTCACAATCATGCACCTGAGAGCCGAAAAAATTTGCCTCCAACGTGGGATTCGAACTCACGATTTTCTGTAGTTTGGTAGTCGGTTTTCTGAAACAAGTCTCACATTGATCACAAAACAGAAAGCGTATTGATCAGACAAAATGAGTTTGATTCGGAGGGATCATAGATTCACCAGAGAGCTGGGATTGGGAGAGAAACGGCGGTCTCACTTCCGTCACTGAAGACAGGTTCTGTTGTTCGGGCGATGACGATGATGATGATGACGATCTTTGAGCTGGCTCTTCTGAAATGAATTTGTAAAAATGAAAATAAATGGAATGGACATTTTGAAAATTGAAAAAAGGTTGCTTGAACGTATTTCATACTGTCAAGATCAGACATGTAGCGTTTCAATCAGTACTGATCGAGCGACAGGTGCCAGCAACTTGGTGTCAGTGCCGAAGAGAGTCAAAGAAGTTTAGGACTTCAGCGTCAATTAGGATTGAAAGTAAAAAATTGACCTTAAACTAGTGAGGTCAGATATGTCGGCAGTTCTTCACCAAAGGACTATCAACTTAACATCATATCATGCTTATCAGTCTTTCCTAAACCTGCTTCCCTTCCCTTTCGAGTGTAATGACGCTTCGAGTGAAATGAAATGATAATGAAATGATAATCGAGTGAAATACTCAATTCTGCTTAGTTTCAGTTTCAGGTACATGCGACCCTCTAAATTTCTGTGACACTGTCAAAAACCCCACCTTTGTCATGGTTTACAGCAGTCTGCTGTTTGGGTCCGGGGTCAGAGGGCGCCACCATGGCAAGGAGGGCAGCCGCGTCCAGACCGTACTTGCTCGCCAGACTATGAACTGTCGGGCTCTCCGGGCCGTTGCCCGAATTCAGGCGGCCGTTTCGCAGGATCTTCTTCAGTTTGGACCGCTTGTTTTGGAACCAAATCTTTACCTGAAACAGAGAAACCAATAATTCGTGGATACAAGTATCGATCGTTTCCAAATCTGTTTCCCGGGTTTTAGGAAAATTCTTGAAAGAAGCCGGAAACCATCATTTAGCTTGTTGTGCCGCAAAACCGAAAGAGTGCAAAGCTTCGATGCAGCTCAACTGCAGTTTTGTAAAAACAGCTTTCGAGGAATCCTCCCGTATGCTTGAGCAACAATTCCATATAGAGTAAACCTAGTGATTAAAGTTATTTTTTGTGCAAAACTTAGCCAAAAGCTCCCACAACGAATAAGTTCAATCTAAATAGTGGACTCTGTTAATTAATCCTGCACTGAATTTTAAATAATTTAATTTCCAGAAGCCTTTCTCTTTTTTGTGACCATCGTACCTGATACTGGGACACTCCCAGTTCTGCTGCCAAAACAATTCTTTCGTTCATCGGGAGATACTGATTCTGAAGGAAAGCTTTATTCAGCGAAGAGAGTTGCTCCGCACTGTAAATCGTCCGCGCCTTACGCAATCGTTTTGGCAGGATGCCACGTGACTGATCTGTACAAAGAAAAGAGCATGGAAACAATTGGATGCAAAGGTGTAACGTGAAAGGTAGAAATTAAAGTTTTAAAGAGGTTAAGAAAAGTGCCTAAGTCAGGGATCGAACCGCCAAGCTCTGGATTTTAAGTAGAACGCTCGCCACATCCCCGTCTCATCTTGTTGCGCTGATTTCAACGTTTCAGAGTTTGCGCGAAACATTGATATTTAACAATCTGATAGTCAAATCTGTAGTCTTCCAGTAATGGGAATTGAAAGAAACTTTGTCTCAGCAACTTTTCTTTTGGTAATGAACCGTTTCAATAAGCAATTAAATAATAACAATCAATATAATATTGTAATTAACATATCAATATGAAAAGTCTTATCAAGTATAGAAGATGATAGCATTCTGCTGATTAACATTTATATTCATTTTTTCTTGTAGGTACTAGGATTAACTAGGTCTAACTACCATCTCCTTCCCCTATACTTCATTTCTTTTTACTGTTTATATGCTAGTCCACATCCACAATATTCGGTAAAACCTTTTGACAAACCGAAACTATCATGGTGTCCGGAGTATTCCGCACAACTTTCGTCGGACATTGGCGAAGTTGGTAAGCTGCCGCCACTGGCTGGGCCATGATTCGGATAGGCAGGGGGATTGGGATAGTTGGGATAGCTGATTGGCAGCTCGTATGGTCGAAAAGGCAGCGCTGGCTGAGACTGAATTGGACTGGCGGACGGATAGATGGACGGACTGGTGTCGCTGGGATAGGTCCGTTGAGGAGGGCTGAAGACGGAATTCGAATGAAAGTTGGGATAGTTAATGACCGTTCCCGAAGTGGACATCATCCTGACGCTGCAGCTAAAATAGACAACGAAGTCACATGATAATAATTATATATTTAAAGTTTAAGTGAATTTAAATTAATCAAGTGTTTCATTGAAATTTTAATTTCAGTTCCAATACAATTTAATTTTAATTTCAAATCTCAGCTATTAACAGGCTCTAGACTCTGACACATTTTCATAGTGATCTAACCCTAAACCTACACAATTGCTTTCTGAAAATTTGTTCAACTCAGACAGAGTCTCAAACATTTAACCTTATAGCTGGATCCTTTTCCAGAAGTAGAGCAGAGTAGAGTCATAGGGGGTTCTATTCTAGCGCTCCCCCAGCCATAACTTTTGATTTTTTGACCAATAACTTTGAAATTTTGTATGGGTGCATACTGCATGCATACTGGAGGCTTATGAATTCAAAAATTCAAAAATTTTAAAATTTTAAAAAATTTTAAAAAATTTAAATTTTAGTTTGGTAAGGGGGCCAAGGGGAACAAAAGGGTTTTTTTAAAACATGTTGCTGAAAACTTGCATACAAGGGTTTTCCGGGGTGCTGAGCACGATTCTGAAATCCATTTTTCGATTCAGCTTTTCGTTAGCTCAGTATAAGCTTACATGTTAAGCTTTAGCTTTAGCTACAACAGTAGAGTAGAAGTTAGCTAGTCTTTCATGAACAAGAAAAACTACACAAATATAACATCAGTCTGGCTTGTGGGTCAGGTTTTGTATTCGTGGCCTTCGTCTCTCCGTCTCAAGTCCTACTCTTACTGAAAATGGACAGCGGGTGACCTGCATTTTGTGGTCCTCAAAGGGCCTACCTTTGTGTGCTAAAGTCCGGAACATAAACTAAGAATCATTGAAGGCAAGTTTTTGTCAATAAAATTGGAAATTTTCCGACTTAGGCTTTCAGCTTAACATTTATATTAATGCTATCTTACATCTTACAAAAAGTTAACTCACAAGTGTTGAAGACGTAGGTGGATGAAAACTGGAGACTCTTGACGTCAAGTCGGCAAAGTTTTGTAAATGTAACTGAAACTTTTCACAAAGATTTTCGCGCGTTATGTACACCTTTTTTTATTTATTTTTGGCCGTATCGCATTTTCCCCGAAGGCACGTGTGGGTATAGAGTTTAATGTTAAAACGCTTACAACATTACACATGTTAAACAGTGACACTTTCTCTAATTGATAGCCGTTTCTTCTGGGGTTGCCGATTCTAATCGCGTCGAAAAAATGTGATTAAAAATGTTTGAACAAAGTTTTTGCACAACTTTTTAACATCATGTTACAGTGGAAGTTCAAGGTTTCTCAAACTTTGTTTAACAACAATTCGTTAACGCTCAGTCAGATCGTCTGGCCGATAAAGCTATTTGATTTTTCGGATACGCTTAAGGTCATTACAAGTCAAAAAATTTAGAAAACAAACTTTCAAATCTGATAATTTATTGGACAGTTTTTCCTTCTTAGAGCCGAAATGATATAAATGATTTTATGTCAGTGGAGACTAAATGAATTACTTGTTTAACAAGGTTTAGCAAGGTCTTCAGCAGAAAAACTGCTTTATCAAAAAGAAATCTTAAAGTTGCATAGGTACCTCACAAACAAGCGTGCTGATGAAATAAGAAATTATATACTTATCGTTTAGTTTCATTTTCGTTTGGGATGGCAACAACTCTAGCTCGTGATTTCATCCACTGGTGAATATTGATCTAGATAGTGAATTATGTAGCCCGGCGACTACTCGTACACTTTGATATATTGAAATTTTTTAATCAATTAATTTGCGGTCCCTTCTTCACATTCCTCCTGCATAGCAGCATTCAATCAATTCTTCGAAGTAATTTGCCCGAAATTATCCTCTTTGATTTGATACTTCAAAGAAGTAATCTCAAACTAACCTCAAGCTACATACTGTATCTGAGTATCTGCAAAAGCAGCCAACTAAATATAACTAATAACGAGAATTCGCAGCAATCCTTTCCTGAGTACATTCGGATCGAAACTAGAAATCGATTAATTTTCTGGCATACCAATGCTAAATAGAAGCCGTGGATCTTCGGACACCGATTTCTCAAAACTACAGAATCAACCAAAATTTCATTTTAAAATTATTCGAAAAATCGGTTTCGCCGCTGGTCACCTCAGGAAGTGGTATTAATACAAATAACACGGAAAGACAACCCCATACACGGGTTGAAATGAGTAAACATAGAACATATTACAGCAATAAATAAAAATCGAACGGATCCTATATATAGAACTCATATTGAACGGGACTCATATAGAGTCCATAATGGAATCCGTAAAGGATTCATAATATTCAAGAAAAAACCGTCTACTTTCTTAAGTCAGAATTTTATTTGTCAGAATCTCACTAGTCAGAATTTTATTTGTCAGAATTTCACTAGTCAGAATTTTATTTGTCAGAATTTCACTAGTCAGAATTTCGTTTTTCAGAATTTCATTTGTCAGAATTGCATTTGTCAGAATTTCATTTGTCAGAATTTCACTAGTCAGAATTTCACTTTTTTGAAGTGTCAGGCTGAATAGAAATAAACTAATTCATGCTACTGTCGGAACTTACAAGACAACACTTTACTTAAAGCCCCTAACAATAATTGTGCTTTTAATGCAATTAGGCGAAGTCACAGATCACCAAAGTAAAAATACAAGGTAATGTCAAAGCAACAAGTTAAAATTAAACAATTGTAAGTTATCATTTAGCATATCACATTATTAAATCTACAAGTGCATTTCCAGCTGGAACGTTTCCATCGTTAAAAACATCTTCTTCCTGTTTATTCGCTACATCGTCTCCAGCTTCTTCTTCCAAGCCAATGCCAGCCTGAGCAACAACCGGGTGGGCAAGCGCCACTCCATCAATGATCGGATTATGCACCTCGTCTTCAGCATCAATTTCTAGTGATGTTTCAGTCACTGAAACTGAAACTGAAACTAGGTTTCAGTTTGTACATGTTTCAGTTTCAGTCACTGAAACTGAAACTGAAACTGAAACTATTTTACGTTGCCGACTGAAACTTAAACTGAAACTGAAACTATTTTGGTCCGCCGACTGAAACTGAAACTGAAACTGAAATTATGTCGAACCACCGACTGAAACTGAAACTGAAACTAAAACCGGCTACTTAAACAACATTTCTATGTTAACAATTTCATGATTGTCAAAGTTGCCGTCGACTGGAACGGGAGGGGGCCCCTGAGCAGGAACGGGAGGGGGCTCCTGAGCAGGAACGGGAGGGGGCTCCTGAGCAGCAGCAGCATTGCCTACAATATTAAAAAGGTAGTCATGTTCAACCAACATAGATTAAGAACTAGGTGAACATAGCAAAAGTCTTTTTAGTATATATAGTGTTATATCAGTTTAAATTTTATGAGTTATGATAGAGCTGAAATGTGGTTCTACAAAATGGGATTCTAACATCAGACCGTTTGCAAAAGTACTGCTAAAGTTAAAGTGACTAAACTTACCCTTGCACATTCTTTTATAGCACCAATTTGGTGTGGTGAGAAACCAGGACCACCCTCAGGACCACTCTCAGGACCAGGATCAGGGGTCCAAAACCAGGACCACTTTACACGACCATGTATTTTTAGGACCATACAGCAATGTCTGCTTATATTAACCGTGAGCTATATATGTTTACGAAAAAATACGTGAATGCATATGTTACGTACAGTATAATATTTTTGTACTGGAATGGAATTTTTTCCGTTTTGAAACGGAATGTTTTGAAATGGATAATTTACTAATTTATTGAATAGGCTGAATATGACCGTTTCAGTATCAGTCCGAGTTTCTATTATTCCAATGTCAGTGCTACTGCAGAAAACAGATGAATCATTCTAACCACATGTTTAATGTCGATACTTATATTCAAGCCAAGCCATTTTAGAGGTGGACCATGGAGGTCAGAAACAATAAGAAATAACAAACAATTAACTTAAGTTTTTTAGGCATCGATCCATTTAATTTCCGCCAACCCTTTGTTGACAATATATGTACATACATATATAATATTATACACTGATGCACATATTTGTGCAGTCCCGAGCACTTATGTTAAGTGTTTTGCCTTGGCAAAGCTACATACGGAGAATGTACGTAACATATGCATTCACGTATTTTTTCGTAAACATATATAGCTCACGGTTAATATAAGCAGACATTGCTGTATGGTCCTAAAAATACATGGTCGTGTAAAGTGGTCCTGGTTTTGGACCCCTGATCCTGGTCCTGAGAGTGGTCCTGAGGGTGGTCCTGAGAATGGACCTGAAATTGGTACCTGGTCCTGAGGGTGGTCCTGGTCCTGGGGAGTGGTCCTTAGGGTGGTCCTGAAAAGTGGTCCTGGTTTTAGACCCTTGGTCCTGGTCCTAAGGGTGGTCCTGAGGGTGGTCCTGAAAAGTGGTCCTGGTTTTAGACCCTTGGTCCTGGTCCTGGTTTTAGACCCCTGGTCCTGGTCCTGAAAGTGGTCCTGAGGGTGGTCCTGGTTTTAGACCCTTGGTCCTGGTCCTGGTCCTGAAAAGTGGTCCTGGTCCTGGTCCTGCTTTTAGACCCCACCATCGGCACCTGCATGGGAACAACATACGACAACAGAATGTGAGAAAATACTGACTCTGCCTCCGTTTAAACAAAGGATGTCGCTTTAGAACATATGAACCATTCTTAGCTCTAACATGTCTATATATGTATATCTGCACCACAGCCTAAACCTTTCTCACAATGTCTATATATATAATATAATAATAGCAGTGCTGTATATATGCACTTAACACATACAATATGCTTGCACGTGCACGTGTGTTCAGAATCCGGCAAACTGTAACTGTAACTGTAACAAGTAACTTTAAAGTACTGGGAAACGAAATTTAATATTGTCAATATGATTACAGAATTTTGTGACTACGAAAATACTGACACAAAACTGATTGATTGCATAGCCATGATTATTCTGACAAATGAAATTCTGACTAGTGATATTCTGACAAACAAAATTCTGACAAGTGAAATTCTGACAAATGAAATTCTGACTAGTGACATTCTGACAAATGAAATTCTGACTAGTGACATTCTGACAAATGAAATTCTGACTAAAGTATATAAACCGGAAAAACAGGTAATAGTGGTAGTAAGGTTTCCATTGTGTATGTACAATATTTGTATAAGATGATAATCCGACCTAACTATTGCTTCTTATCCATATACTGCGGTTTGTTTCTCTTATGTTTTGAATTATTTCTTCATTGTTGTTTTCAGTTTTGACGTAATTATTTTTAATTGATCTATTGGAGTATCCTCGTTCTTTAAATTCCTTAACGCATTTTTTCATTCCTATAATTAGATCAGCATTATTATTACATATTTTTTTTTTTGCTACGGACTTATCCACCATGAAGGCACTACATGAGGCCTATACGGTGATGCTCTCCGCAGTCCTTTGAGAGTGGACAAGAAAGCGGAGAAGCGAAGACCACGGACAGAAAACGTGATCCCCAAGCCAAGTCGGTGTACGGTTATTGGCACGTGGCCGCAGTCACACCCAAGGCAAACGACGTTGACTGTTAGCAACAAAGTTTGCCCCCCGCATACCTCGAGTGACTAAGATGGCTGAAACCTCGGTAGGGCTACTCGGAAAGCCTGGGGTCAAAAAAAAATTGGCTGCAGAAGCAAGGAACGAAGGGTTTGGGCCGAGTCTAAAGATAGGAAAGAAGGAAAGTCCACTTGTTGATCTAAATTTGAAAGTGGTAGTAAATTATGAAATCATTCCGTTAAAAATATTGATCTGATTTAACTTCGTTTAAGCTGCAGGCACAGGGGGACCTTTTCCACCCCCCATGCCTACTACTACTCTCAATCAAACGCCGAATATCAAGGACTTGGTTGTAAAATACAATTATTGGTTAGTTTAAACAAAAAATTAAATAAATAAATTACCTAAGCTTAAGTGATTATGTATGACTTAACGTGACTTATCTTAAAAATGACTTGTTCTTTGTGGAGGTATATATGAAAGGGTCCAGCAAGCACAGAAGATCAAAGCGATTTTCCCATTTTGCTAATTGAAAGTATACCAGCAGTGGTCAATACATAATGTACTTTGCTGATCTATACGGCCATTCTGTTTACTTTGCCAAAGCATGTCTTTTAGTTGAAGCTGCAAAAGTAAGGCTACAAGATTAAAATTAAATCGAATCCCGTATGTGCACTACATACAATTCCAAACTGTCAAATTCAAGATGTCGTAAGCATAGCATATTATCATAGTCGACACTTATTGCCCAAATCATTCGACACTGAACTGAAGAACTGAATAGCTGCGAAATGTAAAGATTTGGCTCTGCCTGCTTTGATTGTATTGTATTTAGTTTTACGTTTCTGCACAAAATGTACAGTTTTAACATTAATTATTCTGATTTAAAGAGCATTTGCACCCAGAAAGGGGTTGAAGCTTAAATTACAAATTAAATGTTCCAAAAGATCAAAAAACTTATCTAATATAAGCAGCCTGTTCCTGCAGTTGACGGATCAAATCTATTATTACATATATTGAATACCCTTTGTATCTGGCTACTTACAGTATTGTTTATGATTTGGTTGCTTATGTTAGAACTTATAGCTGGGTACCTTATTACTTTAAAGTTGTAATTGTCTCTCTTGTCGTAAATTGCTATTTTTGCTTGGAAATTGTCTGTAATTATGATATTCAAGTCTAGTACATCAGCTTGTTTATTGTTGGTATTTACTTGGTTCAGTTGAAGTTCACTAGGATATATGGCAGGATAAATATTCGCAAAAACGTTTCTGTCATTAGATAAACTCATGTCATCAATATATCTATGACAATTTTCTAGTATTTCCATTAGTTCTTTATCATTCCTGTTTTTCATAACATACTCGTGTTCATATTTATGTAATACTAGATTGGCTATAGTTGGACCCGCATTTGTACCCATTGGTATCCCTTTTACTTTTTGATAAATTTTATTTCCTACAGTGAAATAGCTTGAGTGTATTAGCAACCTTATGTCTACTTCCTTTTTTCTACAATGGTTTTTCGGCCAAATCTCTATTAAAAGCAATGAACTCCTGCTAAAAGATGTGTGTGAATGTATCCAGCGACAGTGTTCTGTTGTTGAATGCAAAATTCACAAATTTATCCTTTCGTCTCAAAAATGCAGAATGCCAGAGAACCAAAGCAATGATTTTGGAAATTTTCGTCTGTTTCTATGTAAAATTAAACCTGTAGGTAGGGTCAAAATTACACAAATAGATCTAGCGGCGGCCAACATAGCAAGGTAGCCCCTGTGCCTTCCATAAGACGAGTACCTATTCTGTTCTAACATATCCTGAACGATTGCATTTTCGGACTAAATGTTTGCGGGTCTAAGCCATCGCATCTCGGCTAGCCTTTGAGGTAGGATCCAAAAATGAAAATGCTGCTAATATACACT
>JASAND010003972.1:0-11354 GCA_030248195.1 Trissonchulus latispiculum | reverse complement strand
TACTTCGTTCAGTTACGTATTGCTAATTGACAGAACAGATAGTAGTAATTTCTATCAACGTGGGATCGCGAAAAGCATCCATTGCAAAGTGTTGCTACTACTGTGGCTAGATGTAATTTGTTTCCTCTTATATAGCATGTTCCTAGCGCCAGATAGTCCACTTAATTACAGAATGTCTCCTAAAATTGGGCCTGTAACGGCGGAACTTACCTTTTCAACAGATTTGTGTTATATTTTCCTTTTGTATTAAGTTCCGACAACTACATCTACACCTGCTTATCATGTTGCGGTGATTAATTATTATGTAACAGTTGTGCAATTTTAGTTTGCAATCAGTTTAGTACATATCATCACTAGTCCAAGGGCCTTTTCGCGCAGTGAGTTAAACGAGTTAAAGGAGTTAAAATTAGCTCGATCCTTTTCGCGCGCAGGGTTAAAAAAGTTAAACAGTTCATTTTAACTCGCCCGCAGGGTTAAACGAGTTAAAAGTGTTTAACTCTACTCTTTTAACTCGCGCGCGAAAAGGTCGCAAGAAATCACTATTTGTAAGGTGTGCGCCTCCCGGAGTAGAGTGTTTTGCAGTAAACCTTCAGTTTAGAAAGGTGTGCGCCTACCGGAGTAGAGCATTTCTGACAATTGCGAAAAATTGTAAGGTGTGCGCCTACCGGAGTATCACCTATAATTCTTATAACGTTTTCCAGCTTTTAAGATTTCTTTGGGTATGGTAGGCGCTGTTGGTATACCGCGCTGTTTGTTAATTTTTATCCCGCCTAAAGGCGGGATAGCTGTTATCGAAACTGGAACAAAGTGAACTGCTTCGGCACAACACTAAAATTTCGCCGTATGCTTATCATTACGCCTGGTTAATCGTTCCGTTTTTGTGCAGAGGGGGCTTTGGCAAAAGTGACTGAAACCCCGACCTTTATGCTAGTATACCGTATTGCAATCCACTGCTATGTACGTTTAGTTTAAAATTGATAAGTTTTAGAACAGAGTCCCCCTCTCTTCATATTAATTTATATTTTTCATCCCATTTCTTCCAGTTCCCCCTCCGGTTGAGATGAAAAATAGAAAAATTTGCACCAACTGCACGTACAGTATGCAAATTAGGTGCTGGAACATTCATCAGTAGCACACTTCGCCCCGCACTATGTGGTACGTTGCGCTGTTCTACTCCACGATACAATCGGTACACTGTAAAAAAAATTGCATAACAGTTATCTATTTTTCTTAGATAGGGAATTTGTGACATCCCAACAAATTAGATAACTGTTATCTAATAATTTGGGATGGCAGCAAACAGTTAAAATTGGAGACTTGTTACCAGTTTAACTTTAATAACCTTTACCATAAATTCCAAGGTAACTGTTATCCGTGAAAAATAGAGGGTCGTCACCTATAATTAAACGATGACTGGTATTTGTTAGTTTTTTGTTCAATTTAGAATAATTGCGGAAAACAAAGCGAACATGCTCCCTAAGTTAAAGAAATGAAAGTTGTACACCACCAGGCACCCGAAAACATCGGGCACCTGGCGGGGATCGAACCCGCGTCTTCTGCTAACGCGCAGACGCTCTAACCAACTGAGCCACAGGTGCTTCAGTAGAAAGAGCGGAAGACAGAATACGAACCCAAAGTGTACAACTTTTCAACGCACAAGTGCATTGTACATTGTAATACTGTGCTGCATAGAGGCACATCACAGACGATAGGAACCGGATAATGAGCTTCGAACTTTAATTTTCATTTAGATGTTTGGTCGAGAATTATCCTGTTGGATACTAAAATATCCACAATATTCACTGTCAGCTATCCAATCCAACGCTTTGGATATTAGCAATCAAAATGTTGCTAGCTATCCGGCCATTTGAATTGGACGGCTTCCAATAAAAAGGGATTTCAACCCTTCTTATTGGGTTTAGAACCTGCCATCGGTACCCCCACAGGTACGTAATGGCCAAAAATGATTGCTTCCACTGCTCTGTAAACAGAAGCAGTAGGAGCAAATATGTCAGAAAATATAGACATGAAAATTAAACAAGCAAGATTTTATGCAAAAGGTTCTGTCTTCGGTCGGACATTTAAGTAATTGTAAACCTGCTGCGCAGCTAATTATTTTATAAGGAGCTCTTACTTGCTTACTACAGAAAATATACGTGCAAAACATTGTCTAAGCATTTTTCCTAAGTTGAGGAATTCCCTTTTTTGTCGCAAATAAAGTTCAAACAATGCAGGATTAGATACGTGTTAGCATTTGTTTCTGTAAATTCCACGTATTTGATAAATCGCTGGTGACCTGTTAAGATCAAGAAGTTTAACTTTAACTATGACTCATCCTTCACAGCAGAGAATAGTCTTTTCCAAATCCATTAATACAGGAGCAAACGTATATGCGTAATATCTACATGAATCGGAACAAGAAGTTCTTTGGAATTAAAGAAAAATTGCACACACAAATCATGCAATCCCTATCTTATACCATTGTTTACACGCAATTACGGTGAGGAGTATCTTTATCAAGCAAAATGTGTGTGAGTCCCGGGGGTCGAGCAAATTTAAGAGACCTGCTGCGCTGAGGCGCAGCAGGAAAAACTTGTTTGTTTCTCTCCTTTATATAGTGCTCGATGCGGTATCAGCGTATCGAGTACTTGCGTAACACACGTTACTACACGAAGTGGTTGAGCTGGATGAAACCTGCTTCGCTGATGCAGCAAAATTTATGGGGTCAAACGTGTAGCTGACCGTGGCAGCGTCTGGATACCCAGATTGAAATTTTCATAACTTGCTCAATTTTGCGAGTTTTTCAGAGATCTATACATCATTTTGAAGCTCATAATGAGCTGAATCGTTTTATGAAATCAAATCATGGAAAAAAATCAGTTCTGTCAACCAGTTATTCTACATGTGCATACATACATTTTAATATTTAAGTGGGTTGGGCTGCCAGGGTCAAAACTTCTACCTACAGCAATCAGGTCAAAGCGCGCAAAGTGATAGCCCTTAGAATTTTACGCAATCTATTAAAATTTCAGATTATTTCGGCCTGGAATAAAAAGGTTGTAGCTATTCAAAGTTTTCACTTTCTGTTGAAAACGGGCCAAAACGGGAACTTTAAACTATGGCAAACAAATAACAATCAAATGGGAGTTTGTGGTGAGAAGAGTCGCTTCTTAAAATTGAAAAAGCTATCGATTGATGCAGCTATTGTGCATATTAGTAAAGTTCGAAAAATGCTGCAAATTGTTAATATTCGGCTTTCCGGGATTGTCTCACAGAACTGATGCATACAAAACTTGCAAATTGTATTTTGAAGAAAGTTCGTGGACAAGTTTTGGATCTGTTTCGAGCTTCAGAATGAAATATATATACTTTAAGCGGTTTCGAGTTCAAACGAAAGATGGGACAATGAAAGTTTGAAATCAGGATTGAAAGATGTGAAGAAAAATGTCCGAACCACAGAACTTGGGAACTATCTTGAGCAGAACGCTGTACCACTGAGCCACACCCTCGTCGTTGAGATTATTTTATTGCGCTGATTTTCAACCTTTCGGAGTTCACGCAAAACACTGACATTTAACAGGACCAAAATGGTTTGATCACAGGTGTTACTGTTTGCCTCGCATCAATGTTGCTTGCCATGTTGCCACTGTACTAGTTCTAAATGCTAAATGTATTCCGTCTGTTGAGTGTTGCTTCTTTCTCCAGCAATGACAGGACTAAATTTGAAATTCTGGCAAAAATCTTTGCGCCAATTTTGATCCAATAAAAATGGCAGACCTTGCCCCCTTTTTCCTACCATAGCTTTTGACCTTGAGGTAGTGATGTTTCAGGCACTGAAACTGAAACTGAAACTAGGCTTCAGGTTGTACAGGTTTCAGTTTCAGTTTCAGTTTCAGAAACTGAAACTTAAACTGAAACTATTTCGTAAGGAGACCTGAAACTGAAACTGAATCTATTTTAGGCGGCCGACTGAAACTGAAACTAGATTGGGTAAAGACCTGAAACTCGGACTGAAACTAGTTTCAGTCTTTTTTCAAGACATGAAAATTTGCAGGTTTAAAGCGGTTTTTTCGTTAATGCTCTGCAGCGAAGTATATATGATCATAAATTCATGCATTAATGTCTCAAGGCTGGAACCTGCAGTTTTTCGAATGAATTGAAACTGACACTGAAACTCGGAGGTGACTAAAACCAGGATCGGGATCAGGATCAGGATCAGGATCAGGATCGGGTGACTAAAAACAGGATCCATTTCAGGATCGGCTAAAAACTTCAGGATCGGCTTGTAATTTCAGGATCAGCTTCAGAATCGGCTTATAAGTTCAGGATTCGGCTTAGGGGCGGATCCTGAGTTCAGGATCGGGTGTCTAAAAACAGGATCCATTTCAGGATCGGCTTGTAACTTCAGGATCAGCTTCAGGATCGTCTTATAAGTTCAGGATTCGGCTTAGGGGCGGATCCTGAGTTCAGGATCGGGTGTCTAGAAACAGGATCCATTTCAGGATCGGCTTGTAACTTCAGGATCAACTTCAGAATCAACTTCAGGATCGGCTTATAAGTTCAGGATTCGGCTTAGGGGCGGATCCTGAGTTCAGGATCGGGTGTCTAAAACAGGATCCATTTCAGGATCGGCTTGTAACTTCAGGATCAGCTTCAGGATCGGCTTATAAGTTCAGGATTTGGCTTAGGGGCGGATCCTGAGTTCAGGATCGGGTGTCTAAAAACAGGATCCATTTTAGGATCGGCTTATAAGTTCAGAATTCGACTTGAGGGCGGATCCTGAACTGAGGATTCTCCCCTACGTCGAATCCTGAAGTTCTATGCCGATCCTGAAGCTGGTCCTGAAGTTACAAGCCGATCCTGAAAAGGATCCTGTTTTAGTCACCCGATCCTGAACTCAGGATCCGCCCCTAAGCCGAATCCTGAACTTATAAGCCGATCCTGAAGCTGATCCTGAAGTTACAAGCCGATCCTGCAATGGATCCTGTTTTTAGTCACCCGATCCTGAACTCAGGATCCGCCCCTATGCCGAATCCTGAACTTATAAGCCGATCCTGAAGCTGATCCCGAAGTTACAAGCCGATCCTGAAATGGATCCTGTTTTTAGACACCCGATCCTGAAATCAAGATCCACTACTAACCCGATCATGAAGTTACAAGCCGATCCTGAAATGGATCCTGTTTTTAGTCACCCGATCCTGATCCTGATCCTGAAATGGATCCTGATCCTGATCCCGATCCTGGTTTTAGTCACCTCCCTGAAACTCCGACTAAAACTAAAACTGAAACTGAAGCTATTTTGGGAAGAGACTTGAAACTGAAACTGAAACTAACATCGGTTAGTAAAACAACACTATACCTTGAGGTTAAAATAGATGCTAAATTTAAAATTGTGGCTAAATTTCGAAAGTTTAATCATTTGTTTAATCATACACGGCGGTGCTTTCCTGATGCTTTTGCTGTCGTATCACCAAACACGGATAATAATAATGCAATTTAGACCAAAACCCAGTTCAGATTGATTAAAGTATTTCCCGGAATCCGAGCCTGGGAGTCTGGGGAAAGCCGTCCAGTTCTGAGTCCAGGCTGTGTCTGAAATTATAGTCCCGGATACAACTTTGCCCCCTCTACTTTCAGGTTAAATTGAGTGTAGATGCAATTTGAGTGCAGTTTCATAGCTACAACTTTGGAGCCTCTCCTCTGCCCATGTTGCTTATTGCCGCTATCATCATAAAACGCCGAAAACTATTAAAATTTTAACTATCTGAACTATTTAACTTACTTTAAGATTAAAACATTTTGCCACTATTAACAATATTTAATGAGTACAGGTTAGCAATTGCCGTTGAAGTACTAATGCCCAAATTAAAAAGATTGATATTAGCCAGCAATATTAGATAACTGTTATCTAATTTTCTAGATTTTCAATCAATCCCGAAATAATAGCTAACTGGTATCTTTTATACCTGATAACTTTTATCTATTTTTCTTGAATGACAACAGTGATCATAGAAAAATGGATAACAGCTAGGAAATTTTTTTACAGTGTAGAAGACCTTTTAGCGCTGCTACATCCTACAGTAAATGAGCTAAAACGAGGTTCTTTAAGGGCGTTCTACTCCAGGCTCAGTTTTCAATCAATATCAAAACCAAAACGTGAAATTGTTTAAGCCGATTTCACACGGTGGGGATTTTCGTGGGGATTCCCCATGAAAATCCCCATCGTGTGAAATCGGCTTTATTGTATAATTACAGAAGCAACGTCCTTTTCTTCATTCATAGTTTGAGCAAAATTCTAATCCAGGCATTCAGTAAGTTCAAATGCTCAGCGGATATGAATGAGACCAGGGCCCCGTTGCATAAAAACAATTTTCATAAGTAAATAGCAATAGGCAAATTGGAGCAATAGGCAATAGGCCTATTAAAATGCGTTGCATAAAACACTATTTGTCATAGGCTCATTTTTCATACCTATTGACAACCAAACCAATAGGTACCTCTATTAAAATAGTTCATTTTGCCGTTTACATAATAGTTGCGCTATATATACATTGATGCAGTAAGTCTTCAAAGTATTTTTATGAAACGAAACATCAAGAAAACAATAATACTAGAAAAGAATAATATTAACAAAAATAATAGAATTGTAAGAATCAAAGAAATACTTAAATGATCGCACCTGAATAGGTTTCACAAGAAATTGTTTGTTTTGGCTAGTTATCCAACAGCTACATTTTATGAATTTTTTCAAGATTTTTGCATGCTCTTTATTAAGTAGATATATATACATGTTTTAATGTGAAATTTTAAAATTAAATTGAATTAGCTTTTCACATGAAATTTACCTCTATGTTTTGCCTAAACGTCTTTAGACATCTATGAGACTTTCTGTTTCTACTTCTCATTTAGTTTACAAAAGCAAATTGTGATGAAATGCTCATGGACGCACCTATTATTGGAAACAAATTATCTTCTTTGATAATTCGTAAATTTGACCGTTTCTATAGGTGAAATTTAATAGGTATTGAAATTGCTCGAGTTTTATGCAACGCTCGCCTATTGAAATCGCCTATGAAATTGGAAAAATCACCTATTGCCTATTGTAATTGAAAATTAGTTTTATGCAACGCTCTCAGCCTATTTACCTATTGCCTATTGGACCTGTTGACCTATTGATAGTTTTATGCAACGGGCTCCAGGGCACAACAGGCGGCCGTTGCATAAAATATAATACTAATAAATTATTAGTGATTAGTTGATTAGTGCAGCAGTATGAATGAGCAAAACTGTTAACAGAATTAACAAATTTTGGCGTTTTTGTTATTATTTTGCAGGTAATGAAGTGGCTAATTTAAAAATGCCCAAGACGTTCAATAATCTTTTTCTATTCAATAGTTTTAATCACAAATATCAGAGAAAACGCGTTTTTAAGGTTATTTCGCAGGCTAATAGTCCAAACTTTAATTATACACCAATTTTGAATATATAGTTGGTCAGAGCATCTCAAAAGCTACAAAACAACATATATATATGTATAGAATGTTCCTTAGGCTCTTCCAGCACTTCAGTTATTTTCAATCATATTGCTACACTAATCAGCTAATATTAATAATTTTGTGCAACGGGAGAGTACAGCCGACTGGCCTGACCGGCTTAATTAGACCTGTGCAGGATTCGAAGTTGAGAAGGGGTGAACCGACGGTGGGGGCCAGAGATGAAACCGGGTCTCTATTTACTGACCCGGTGACCCGGTCGACCCCTGACCCCGTGACCCGCTGACCCGGTGACCCGGTATTTTTGAAAATTCAGGTTTAAGCTTGCAAAAAATTAAAAATACTTTATTGGGGGTTTTGTGAGTGTTTTTTTACCATTTTGGACATTTTTGACGACTAAAATATCAAATTGGGCAAAAGTTTTTGCTTTCCTTAAAGTAGTAGGATTGGAAAGTAAATATTGTAAGTAAGCCGGAACAAATCAAAACGATTTGCATGATTTAGCACTCAATAATGTGAAGTAAACTACATGGCTTTTTGAATCAAACAAATTGGAACAAATACTTTGACAAAGTCATAACATGATCAAATTATAATCATCGGGTTTAAAATTAGCACTTTTCTGTTTTATCCCTATATATTTTAGTAAAATATTTCATTTAGTTGTATGATTGAAGTTTCACTCAGCTGAAATTTTTTGGAAATATTTTTTCGTATGGCTGGGATTCAAGAATATGAAACAAAATCAATCACAATTGGTTCCTGAAGATATGTAGTAAGCCATAACAATTGCAAAAAATGCAAAGTAAAACTCAGAATCTGTAAACTTTGTTTTGCTGAGATTTTCCTTCTTACCGAGATTTAAAAACCACAGTCTTACCCTCTCCCTCCAATAGTAGCAGTAGCAATAAATCACTTACAGTAGATGGATCATGGAGAACTTTAGATTTTAAAATAAAGTTTCAGACTCTCAGGGCCCATGTAATAGTTTTCATTTTTCATTTTTGGTTAAGATTCAAAACAATCATTGTAGTTTCAAACCTAGATCTAAGCTTGACAATACATTACAAATATTATGAGGACACTACTACAGCAACAAGCATTAAAAAACTACACGATTAAGTTAAGAATATTTCTCTTGCTAGTTTTTGAGTAATTGTTGAAGTTTTCAGTTGGCAAAAATTGGTAAAATTTTGAAAAATGTCCTATAACAACAAAAAAATTTCTCCAATCAAAAATACCGGGTCAAGACCGGGTCAGAGCTCCTGACCCGGTGACCCGGTCCATATAGTGACCCGAACTGACCCGGTGACCCGGCGACCCGGTGACCCGGTTTCATCTCTGGTGGAGGCCAACGCAAAACCGGATTACCTACAGCTTATAATACCCCTTTGGGAGTGGCTTCATGGACCCCATCCCGCGCACACGTGTGGGCTTGTCAAAAAGAGTAATTTTGAATGTCAAAAAAATCATCCAACCAGTCTGATACTACCTAGAACTCAGGGACAAGTGAGTATACAAACATTTTGTTAAAGTCAACGTCGGGATGATGCTCCTTTTAGGGGCCGACTTGTTTCAAATAAAATACATAATTTCAGGTTAGGCATAATAAACATTTTGGTACACACAGTAGCATTGAACAGTCAACTGTCGAAACAATTTTGTATCTTATGGTAAAAGCAAATAAAGGTTTCAAAGTTGGGTATGGCAGTTTACAAGACGTCCAGAAAATGTTCTACAGTAACAAATCGAAAATTAATATTAAAAATTTGCGAAAAACAGTTGTCTAGTTGTTTGATATGTTTAATCAAGAGTTTATAATACCAAGAGTAAGACGCTCAGCTCTTTCTAATAGAATAAACTTACGAGATGGCGTTTTCGACAAATTAAATACTATAACTTGAGCTAGGAAAATCGTACAGCAATAATTTTTATATCATTATGTTGCGTAGAACGAGATCTTTTTAACGATATAAAAATTATGTAGTTCGATTCAGGCAGTCTTTTACAAAGCTGGCGATAACACATCCTTTCCACGAAAATTCTAGGAATTTCATCTTTTCTTCAAAATACCTTACGTTGTTGCTGTATTTGTACGAGATTGTCTGGCCCGACCTAGATAATTTTTATATGGTTAAAAAGATCTCATTCTACGCAACATAATGATATGAAAATTATTGCTGTGCGGTTTTCCTAGCTCAAGTTATAGTAGGTATTTAATTTGTCGAAAACGACCGTTTTTGAAAAATGTCAGCGGTGTATGTTTACACGCTGAGAAGCCCTCCCGAGATTTCGGCCTTAATGTGTCGAGCATCTCGCAAGCTTATTCTATTAGGAAGAGCTGAGTGTCTTACTCTTGGTATTATAAACTGTTGGTTTAATCCGTTTGATTAATAGCATTGCTTCTTCATTTTGATTGTGTCAGCCCTATAGGAGGCCTACAACAAATGTGAAATAAGAAAGAAAATTATCACTGCCAATTTTGTACTTGGAACCGGGAACCGGAAGCTGGAACCGGAACCGGTACCCTAGAACCGGAACCGGTTTCGAAAATTGGAACCGGCCCCAGCTCTAGGTATATAATCGAGATAAGGGGTCTTTCCCATTATCCCCCCATAGCTCTGATGAAGTACCGAAGAAGCACAATTTGTGTGGCCGTGTAGCTGAATGGTTAAGGCGGTGGACTTCGGATCGGAAGGTCCTAGGTTCGATCCCCACCTTAGCCATAATGACGCTACATTGTTTCCTTGAGCAAGAAACTTAGGCTACAGCTCCGCCGGTCGGATGAGGCGTAAAATTGGTGGGCCCGTGTACTGTCTTGCTGGGGACAGGCACGCTAAAGAACCCTAATCCGCTTATCGATGAGAGTAGGGCGCTGAGCTCCCGGCGGAAAGGCACCCCCTCCCTTGGGATCAACCAGTACCCTGCAACGTGTCCGCCTACCCCCTGCGAAGGAGTGCTAGGTGCACCAGAGTCACGCACTCAAAAATGGACACACCCCCGGGTTTGCTTCTGATCCCACCCATCTGCGCTAGGGGCTTGGAGCGTCGAAAGACGCTGTGCTCCACTGCAATACGCATGAGCACTTAATGGAGGTTAGATAACCCTGAGCCGAAAGGCCACACGACGGGCTCCCTCCAGCCTCCCACTGTGGGACGGCATCCAGGCGACATAGCGAGGGTCATACTAGATATGACTGATGGGAGGTGGCAACACCAATCTATGCCTAGCGAGATTCCCGAACAGAGAGAGAGAGAGAGAAGCACAATTTGACTGATTGAGTTGAAATTTGGGGAGGTAGGTTTTCGGACCTGCTGATTTCAAAAATACAAAAATCTTAAAATTTTAAAAAATTTAAGAATTTTAGTTTGATAAGGGGGGAACCAAGGGGAACCGAAAATTTTTTTGAAAAAATTTTGTTGAAAATTTGCGTACAGGGGTTTTCTGGGATGCCGATCACGAATTTGGAATCAGTTTTTCGAGCTTATCCTGAGCCAACGAAAAGCTGAATCGAAAAACCGATTTCAGATTCGTGGTCAGCACCCCAGAAAACCCCTGTACGAAAATTTTCAGCAAAATTTTCGGTTCCCCTTGGTCCCCCCTTACCAATCTAAAATTTTAAAAATTTAAAAATTTTTTTTTAAATTTTTACATTTTTGCATTTCTAAAATCAGCAGGTCCGAAAACCTACCTCCACCAAATTCCAACTCAATCAGTCAAATTGTGCTTCTTCAATACTTCATCAGAGCTATGGTGGGGATAATGGGAAAGACCCGAGATAAGAGCCACCCCCAAATTTTAGCAAGACTTTGAATATTTTAGATTTTCCGTAAATAAAACCGGGATTCCGGATATTCCGGA
>JASAND010003970.1:0-11561 GCA_030248195.1 Trissonchulus latispiculum | reverse complement strand
TCTGCGTGTATTTTTCGAGCCTTTAAGACAAGAGAAACAGACTTCCTCCTGCTGATGTTTAAAACATATGTTAGACCAATTGTTGAATATGCTAGTGTTATATGGTCGCCATATTTACTACAAGATATTGATGCAATTGAAAGGGTTCAACGTTCTTACACCAAAAGAATACCTGAAATAACAAATTTGACTTATACAGAAAGATTGCAGTTTCTAGGTCTTAAAAGTCTGTAATATAGAAGATTATGTTTTGACCTAAAACTAGCTTATCAAATTGTTTCAGGAACAATTGACTTACCGTTTGAAAATTATTTCGACTATGATAACGTATTTAGTCATCGCTACCATATTCTGAAACTTGTTGAGCCTAGAACCACTTTAGACGTGGTACAGAATTCTTATTTTTTCAGGATTCCTAAATTATGGAACGCGTTACCTGAACATGTCGTAACTCAGGATAGTCTGCACAATTTTACTGTAGAGTTGGATAAAATATGTCTAGATGCTTTTCTTAAAGGGCGGGGGGTTAGGTGACCACCGTGTCCTCTCCCACCCTATACTCATTACGTTTGCTTTACCTTTGCTACTGTTTCTGTATCAGTATTATGCCGTAATCATGTGCTGGAGGAACGCCGGATCTTGTAGGATGTTATTGTAAAGTAACTCGCCGTAGTATTGTAAAGCCGGCGCTTTTGAGTATTAAAATTCTTCTTCTTCTTCTTCTTCTTTCTTCCATGTATGGCCGTTCATTTTTCCATAAAGATAAACGCAAACCCTGAAAAATTGCAAAAATGCGTGTGCAGCTTTCCGATTGCTTCCATGTGTTCAGAGAAATCCGTGCTTAAAACAGCCCTGTTGACATTTTCAATATTTCTCATTTTCGCTCATGTTAGTGATCACGCAGAGTTGATGCAGGAAGCTTCCGTTGGGCACAACACACGTTGAATAGGACTACAGCTAATGCAGGTCATACCTGAGCCACTGACCTGCGCTGTTGAAGCTGTCAAAGTTCAGCAATCTTTGATTTGACTTTTGAACATTTTTTGACTCTGAAAATCTATCGAGACTTTAAACTCATCCGTAAGCGAGCCATCGACGCGTATACATATACTTGACAAACTGATGTTTCATACATGTCTTTAATTATTTCCACCAGGACGGAGGAGATGCCAGCTTGGGAGAGAAGAGTCTACAAGCAGCCGCGATCTATACTATCAAATGCTGTCTTGAAATCCAATAAGGCATTCTTTTTATGGATCTTCCCACGGTGCAGCAGCTCTCGTAGAAAGAAAATTTGATCTACGGTGCCGCGTGGTCTAGGTTAGGTTTAGGACCCAAGTGGGATAGGCGTGGGCGGTCTGATTGTGGGCCAGTAAAGTTGGGCATGCGACAGTGTGTCTTTCTGGTCAGGGCTGTGGGTATATGAGGGAGAATCTCGGGCTCCACTCCTATGAATGTACCAGTTTAGGATTGGAGAGAAGCCCCCGACACGAAGTTGGGACAGGACTGATCTGTCAGCCCTGGATTGCCCATTTCCTTCGGGTCAGGGTTGCGGGGGATTTGAAGCAGGTCTAGTCTGTCCGAGGATAAACCGGATTCCCAGGTGCTAGTGCTATTTTGTATTTTCACCGACGATGTCGACACCAGAGCCTGGGATACGGACTGCGGTCAGGTCAGCGATGCCAACATCATGGAAAGCAAGGTCAGCGGCTATGACGCTGCGGCGGGTTGGGTGGGGCAGCAGCTGTTTGCACGTTCCAGGTGACAACCAAGGTGAGCTGCTTAGGATGGAATAGGGGTTTGGGATGCCGGTTTTGGTAGTCGCGGAGACGAAGCAAACGGTTCACACAACGTCTAGCCGAGCGCAGTTCCGAGGGTCGGTGAAATTATATTTCTCCATGACGAAAGGGCAAAACGCAAAACCATGAAAATAGTATATATAATTGGATATATATTGGAAATTCAGGCAGAGTTGCTGCAGAAAGCAACCGAACACACGCCCAACAATAGGTGTACAATTCATGTAGGCAATATATACTTGAGCCGCTGACCTGCACCACTGAAGGTGTCAAAATGCAGGCAGTATATATTTGATTTGATTTTTGATCAGTTTTTGATTTTGAAAATCTATTTTCACTCTTACTTCTTGATGGTGGTATCTTTTTGTGTAGTGATTTTTGAAACGCAAACCTTTTGCAAGTTTTGCAAGAAAAAGTGGGGTTTTCCCCGCTTGACTATATATATCGTGAACAGAAGAATGCGATGGCAACAGGTGGTGCAGTAATCGCATTTTTAAAATAACCGTTTTCCGAAAAAAAGCAAGGCATATAAGCTGCCTTCATTTGAAAGTACTTGATTGAAAGTAGTAAGAACTTTCGGGAAAAATCGTAACAGAGATGGGAACCACGCGGGAAAAGCGGGTGACACATATATAGCTCAGCTCTAATTTCCTTTTGTTGTTTTCTTCGGGCAATGACGGTCGTCCCATCACATTCGTTGGCCTCCAAAGAAGCCAATCTCCCTGAGGAAAAGGACCACCCTGTCAGGTACCTCCGCCAGACTAATTTCCTTTTCGTGTTCTCTATCCGCAAGCCAAAACTTCATAATTTAGGACTCTTCAAAAGACGTAAATCCACAACACCTTTTAGCAGATTTCGCGACAACTTCGCGAAATGTCGCAAGCATCGCGTAAATTACGCGACATTTCGCGAAGAGAAAAATTTGAGCCAAAGCTACAATTTAAAATTTACCCAGAATTTTGGTAGATATGGAGAAAACCCCTCAAATTAGCTAACAAAAACCCTAGCTAGCGAACTTCGCGAAGTGTTTCGCGAAGTTCGCGAGGAGTTTTCGCGAAGTGGAAGAAATTTCGCGAAATGCTTTCGCGAAATCATGGGAAATTTCGCGAAGTTACGCGAACTTCGCATGCGACTTCGCGAATTCAGATTTTCATACGACATATCGCGAAAAATCTACACGAATGTCGCAAAGCCTTGGCGAATTTCGCGTGCGCTCGCGACATTTCGCCAGATATGGGACTTCGCTTCAAACGCACTTTGAAATGAGCTGTACTGTAAACCAGCTATATATACCTTTCAAGAGCGGGTTGCCGCTGGCTGTCAGTTTGCCTCTTATAAAAGGATAACAATCCTATTTAACTAAATTTTCATGCTTAGACACTAGAATGATCAGGCCGTCTCTTTAGATACCTCATTAAACCAGTCCAAAGACCTCACTAAGCCATCCAATCGGTAGCAACTAGCTGCGGACGTTAAGTACTGACTTTCACTGACTTTCAAAAACTGACCTGACGTCGGAGCAACGGGAGGACCACCGGGAGGAGGAACAGGCGGGAGAGGTGGTGCAAATTGTGATTGTTGCTGTGGCGGTGCTCCAGGCATCGGGGCTGCAGGCGGCAGGTGCGGCGGTGCTGGTGCAGACTGGGCATAGGACTGCAGTGGAGGTGGCACAGTGGGTGGTGGTCCGGGCCGGAGAGGCGATCCAGAAAATCCTCCAGCGCTAGAAGCAGGCGGAAGTGGTGGCATCTGCCCAAGGGAATGCGGAGGAAGAAACGGAGGTGCCGCCCTGGGAGGCTGAGGATAGGCTGCTCGCGAAGCGGATGTTCCTCCAGGTAAGGATGTAGGCGGCTGTTGCTGCATAGCAGCAGCAGGTACTGGCGTAACAAAAGAAGAGCCAGAGCCGCTGCTCGGCGGCCCTCCACGACTGGCCGTCGACCCTATCGGCTGTTGTGGAGGAAACGAGGATGGTACGGTCGATTGCAGCTGTTGGTGGTACTGTGGGTGAGTAGAATATGGCTGGCTGCCGTGCGCTGACACGGGAGGCGGGGGAGCAGGAGCGGCGGCACGAAGTGGACCTTGACCTGGAGCGGGAGCAGGAGGTGGCGGAAGGGGAAAGCGGCCTGTCGACGAGGTCGGTTGGCTGAAAAAAGACAATATATAGTAAACAAGAATAAAAATGCTCCGGTGGAGCATGAAAAATGCAATATGGGTGACATTCGGTTGTAAATGGACAGAGGACTAGGTTTTAAAACGTTAATATGGGAGGGGCAGGTTGTAAATGCCAGGAGGACTAGGTTAAAAGCGCACTAATATGGACCAGCTTCGCTGAACAACCCATATTCGCGAAAACTGTCCAGAGTTTCTATCGGCTGCTGCTTGCTATATATTGCTCTTGGCAGTTCTTCGGAAAATTATATGATTTGTCAGCATGGCCTGCAAGTATATGTGGTAATGCTCCTTATTATACAACTTAATAATACACGTACATACTGTCAACTGCTTTTAGCTTCAACTTAATACAAGATTCTGCGCTGACAGTGCAGAAAAAACACCATGAACACCTTTCTATCAGAACTGCATTGTTTATTTGGAATAAGCTTTAATATTTCAAAATCGTCCCGCTTGCTTTGAAAGCTAAAGAATGTAGATATTACTCGTATGTCATGTGGAGTGGAGCATGAGTGACCGCGAATATGGGTTGTTCAGCGAAGCTGGTCCATATTAGTGCGCTTTTAACCTAGTCCTCCTGGCATTTACAACCTGCCCCTCCCATATTAACGTTTTAAAACCTAGTCCTCTGTCCATTTACAACCGAATGTCACCCATATTGCATTTTTCATGCTCCACCGGAGCATTTTTATTCTTGTCCTATTTCATTTTTAAGGTTCTCAGTAAAAGGTAAAAACGTTAAAGCTGTGTGAAAGAAACTTTAAAAATTCCGCCAATCATTAATCGTCAACCAAAAGTACAGAACAAAGAAGCTTGAAAAGTTCCAAGTTCTTCCTTTTTCTCTATTTTGACAGAAATCCAACATCCAGTACCCATGGCTGCAATAGTTTTAGTTACTGTATTTAGCATATAGCACTCTACTGCAGCGCAACCAAATGCAAACTTTACTGTCAGTGAAGGAAACTCGTAAAACACGATTTGCAATGCTCTGCCGCACTTGTGTGCAAGATTTCGGACAATTGCAACTCGTCTGTAGGTAGTTATAGGCCGTGCTGTACTTCAGCAGCACTCTACTGCAGCGCAACCAGATGCAAACTTTACTGTCAGTGAAGGAAACTCATAAAACACGATTTGCAATGCTCTGCCGCACTTGTGTGCAAGATTTCGGACAATTGCAACTCATCTGTAGCTAGTTATAGGCCGTGCTTTACTTCAGCAGCACTCTACTGCAGCGCAACCAGATGCAAACGTTACTGTCGCTGAAGGAAACTCATACGGCACGATTTGCAATGCTCTGCCGCACTTGTGTGCAAAATTTCGGACGATTGCAACTTACCTGTAGCTAGTTATAGGCCGTGCTATACTTTAGCAGCACTCTACTGCAGCTCAACCACATAGTAACATCGTAATAAGTATACGAAACGTATCTATAATAGTTTGTCATGTCCTAAACTATCTGTATGCCGAATTTCAAATACCAGTGACGAATGAATAACTTGTTATCGACGGTGCTGTGTTTGGGACATCACATACAGCACGGTGGAAGCTAGAGAGTGCACCAACTAACATAGCTACAGTTCCCCCTTATTACAGACATAATTTTCACCAAGTTTCATATGTTTAGCCGTTTACAGTAAGTCTACAGACAGCGTGCTATGGTTGCTGCATAATAGTACAGCACGATAGCAGCACCGCACAGCGCTGCGACTATGCTCATCGTGTTCAGCGACCCTGATAACCTTTATATAGCAAGCTTAACAAAAAAAATCACCCGAAATTTTAACAAAAAAAATCACCCCACCCTGACTCACAGGAAAGTCGCAGAGACCCAATTTTTTGCATGGTGATAGCCACACATCTCGACATTACAGCCTGTGAGTTTGAGCCCCTAGGCCCTCTCCATGCGTTCAGGGCAGACCTTTAAGTGAGGGTACCCAAAAGTGACCTCAAAAACGTTCATGACCGAAGTTCGAATTTCGGCTGCTATTTACTAAGGGAAAACCCTAGGCAACCCATATTGTGCATGTGACATGTCCTGACTGTGGGCTATCGATACATATATAGAAGTTCCCAGTCGGACCTCTGAGCCGTCCTAGGGTGGGTGATTTTTTTTTGTTAAAATTTTAACAAATAAAAAATCATTTTTATGTTTCGTTGCTGAAGCCAGAACAGCAGCTAGAGCAAAACTAACGTCAAAATCGAGCTCAGCGACCCCGAAAACCCTTATATACGTTGGTTTTGAGGTTGCCTGACACTTCTGGGAGTCCAACCTGGTAACCAGCCTAGCCTGAACCGTCCGACGGTAAACGTGATTCCAGAAGTCAGTGGTAGACTACAGTTACCTAAAAACTAATGCCAGATTTGAATTCTGCTCACTAGAAAACCCCCTAGGACACGTTTGTAGCCACTTCTGACTGCCCAGTTGGTACCTGGAGGGTCCGGAAGGGTCCGGCAGGGGTCACGTGACCGTGGGTCATATACCACCAAAATACGAAGTCCTGATTTTCTCTGCCAAAATGCCTGGAAATAGGTTATAATCACTCACAAACACGAAAAAACAACATTTTAGCCTTTAAAACGGCATTTTATAGCCACCAGACTTCATACTAGACCCTGCCGGGGCCCATCAGTGACCACTAAGACTTCGGCGGGGTCAGTTGCCCGAGTTCGAACACTAGGTTGGTGGTTTTGGGGTTCGAAATACGTTATTTATTGCGCTCTATCCAAAACTGATGAGAAAAAGTTGCTAGCTGCTCTCTGGGATCCGATCCGCCACTGATTTTTTTTTTGTTAACGGGTGATTTTTTTTTGTTAAACCTTTAACAAAAAAAAATCACATATTTTCGTCTACTGCTACTTACTGGTAGGCCGTAGAGCAACGAAACAGGGGTGGTTTTAAAGCTTAGCCCAAGACCTATCCATAGGTCCTCAAAGTAATCGATTTGGTTTAGTTTTGCGAAAGTTCCAGCCAAAAAACCGAATTTTGATTTTTTTTTGTTAAGCTTGCTATAGGCGTCTCACTAAATGGCTCAAAACTGCATATTTAGGCCTATTTTTGACTATTTTCTGTGGAGTTGGGACTTAGAAACTTTTCCGAAAATGGCCATTTGGACCGGATAACTTTGGACCGGCCGCCAGAACGGTCCAGGACCTAAATCAAAAATCGGCCAACGTTACGCACTAGTATCCCCTCCGTACTTGTTCATGCAACAAACCGCGTGTCTCTACCTTGTTCCCTGAGCCCTGTGGGCGTGACACAAAATGGCCGTTTTTTGGCCAAAAACGCCGTGAGGCCACTTTTGGCCGGCCGGCCAGGTGGCATGCCGGGCCGGGCAGCGAAAAAATATAGCGCGGGGCACATGGGACCATATCGGCATTCAGAAAATATAAACCTTTCCGGCTGAAAATGTCCACATCTTTCAAACACCTCTGCACAAAATAGCCCTTTTCCAAGCGTGACTAACACAGAAAAAAAACAAACGGACCTAACTTGTCCAGAAGCGAAAATTTTCAAAGTTGAAAATTTTGACCAAAACTTTTTTGCAACTTGTTGTACTCGTCGTGTAGATTCCAACGATACCAAACTTGCCGAGTTTCGTTCAGTATTGAGCTGGCACGGTGCTCGAACGAGTCTCATAGGGCCGCGCAGAGCCTTTTACACCCATATTATAGGGGGTCGCTCTCGCGCCCCCTATATATAATACTGTACAATTGTACATATATTACAAGTAACAAAAATGCTCCGCACAAAAGGGGATAATATGTGTGTTGGGCCTATGTCTATTGTCTATCCTTTAAATTAAAGAAAGGCATAAATCCGACACCGCAAAAGTTGCTCAGCTCACTTATGGCTTTCATTTGATACCAAATTTTACCACTTTTGAAAAATTTTATTTTTCACCCAAAATGGCTAAGTCCCCACTCCACCCCACCACAGCACTCTACAGCCACTTTGGGTACGCAGTTCTATGACAAAAGTTGCTCAGCTCACTTAGGGCTTTCATTTGATACCAATTTTGACTACTTTTGAAAAATTTTATTTTTCACCCATATATAATGGTTAAATCCCCACCCCACCCCACCACAGCACTCTACAGCCACTTTGGGTAAGCAGTTCTATGACAAAAGTTGCTCAGCTCACATAGAACTCTCATTTGATACCAAATTTGACCAGTTTTGAAAAATTTTATTTTTCACCCAAAATCGCCTAAGTCCCCACCCCACCCCACCACAGCACTCTACAGCCACTTTGGGTGTGCAGTTCTATGGCAAAAGTTGCTCAGCTCACTTAGGGCTTTCATTTGATACCAAATTTTACCACTTTTGAAAAATTTTATTTTTGACCCAAAATGGCAAAGTCCCCACCCCACCCCACCACTCTACAGCCACTTTGGGTACGCAGTTCTATGACAAAAGTTGCTCAGCTCACTTAGAACTCTCATTTGATACCAAATTTGACCAGTTTTGAAAAATTTTATTTTTCACCCAAAATCGCCTAAGTCCCCACCCCACCCCACCACAGCACTCTACAGCCACTATGGCAAAAGTTGCTCAGCTCACTTAGGGCTTTCATTTGATACCAAATTTGACCACTTTTGAGAAACTTTATTTTCGACCATTTGACCCTCCCACCCGACTGACCCTTCAAACGGCAAAGTAGAACCAGCAAAGTAGGTACGTCGGACGGCAAAACGAATATCGGGAATGAGCTGGGCACACCAGAAAACCCCTATAGACAAAGTTTTGAGAGGCCAGGTAGAGCCTACTATGGAGGAAGCGGTTTCCGACTTGACCCTCCCGACGGCAAAGTGGAACCAGCCCAGCAAGATGGGTGGGTCTGACGGTAAAACTGACTGCGGGAATCGATTCTCCGTGCCAGAAAACCATTGTATGGAAGATTTGAGCTTTAAAAGTTGAATAGATAGCGAGAAATTTCGATTTTTCATTTTTCGAATTTTCGCCATTTTTGACGGGCCACTGTGGTCGCTAGGGAAGTGACAGAGAAACGCAACCTGGACCGTTAGTTAGTTCAATATATGTAATTTCTGAATATAAAAGGAAATCAGCTCCAGCTCGTAATGTTCGACCTGAGCGACGACCACAAAAATGGTCACTTTTCGCTATGAGCCGACTTTGCGGCGCCACTGCGGCGCTGTGGCGCAGCTGCGGCGCAAAAAAAGTTGTGATTCTTAAATTCTTTAGAGGGTACTACTAGACCCTATAGCCCTTTAGGTTGGCCCACCGCTGCAGATCACGTGAAAGCGGCGAACATTATGTACAATACAACCATCAAATAGGAGAAACCGGAAAAAAACATCGCCGCCATAACCGGTCCGGGGCGCAACTTTTTAACGGTAAGTGATACGGGGCTGAAACTTCACAGACATACTAAACTCGATGTGCTCTACAATATGCGCATGAAATCTGCGCAGGATCTGCGCAGGATTTTGCGCAGCTTCTGCGCAGCTTATTTTACACTGTCTCCAGCCACTTTTCACACATATTATAGGGGTCGCTGCCGCGACCCCTATGAAACAGTGTGGGAATAAAAGAGGGAAAAAACGAAAACATAACGAATATATGACATAGGAAACAAATGTTGAAATATGAGAAGTCGGTAGTGCTTTCTACTTCATTGATCGTGCTGTCTCAATAAAATTTTAATTCTCCCCTCTCATCGTCTGAGCAAGAAAAGACTTACGTAGGTCGAGAATCAATGGTAGGAGGCTTCGACCCTCCGTAAGGAGGCATCCCACCATACGACGAACCGACAAAATTCTGCTGAGAATGTGCAACGTTTCCGCTGACACCAACAGAAGGTGGCAAACTCGCAGGTCCTGAAAAAGGCACACAGATTGAGCAACAAATGTAGGATTAAACAACTAAATGAGACTCTTGGTGACACCTACAATATACGTGCGTACACGTCAGTTTACGTTGTCAAAACAAATAGATACGTATATATTTATTTGACATATATATAGCATGTAGCATATAGCATATAGCATACAGGGTATTTTTTTACAGGGGGGGGGCGGGGCCCCCCCCGAAATTGATTTTGCCCCCCGAAAATGCCTTCCCCCCGAAATCGCCCCCTGCCGGGATTTTTGCTTCCCCCCTCGGGATTTTTTGGGTGCCCAAATTTTTGCCAAAAATAGGTAAATTTTCAAAAATTTTTCGGCTTCGCCGAAGATTTTTTCGTAAAAATAGCTATTTTTAGCTTAAATCCTGGCATTTTTGAGAACTTTTAGCGTTTCACCATGCAAAATACGCCAAAAATACCATTTTTTGGCTCATTTATGCAAAAAAAATCTCCCCCCCCTGGGTGCGCCCATGCCCCCCCCCGGCCCAGGGGGGGGCCCAAAAAATCCCTAAAAATTACCCTGGCATATAGCGTCACGTCATTATCAAATCTACGAATAAAACATAGACTGACATCTTTTGTGCTCATCGGTTCCTTCCTCTAGCATTTCGTAGCCCACTTTTGGACTTATAAGCTATATAATTGCTAATATTAATCTTACAGCGATTTTGTATTGTCAGCTTATGTCAAATAAATAAAATAAAATAAATGTCAATTTATCGCTAAACTTTTGGGCACATCTTGGAAAGCGCAGGACCAGTGGCAAAGTTTTTGAATTGGTGAAAAGGGGAAGAAATGGCGATTTTCGCCAAAGATCTCTAAACAGAGTTGGCGAAAAACGCAAAACAATAGTTTGCATCTTTCACCAATTTTAAAACTAAAATTTGTTCCGCCACTGATCGTACTTTCCATAAAACGTATATAGTGTACGGATGTAATGTGGGTAATAGCGTCCCCGCTATTACCCCCCTTCCAAGTCCTTTCCTAATTCCCACTTTCGCTGTTTTCCTAAAACTCCCTTAGAATCCCCCCAAATTCCCCATAAATATTGTGTTTTTATAATTGTTGGGAAGTCCGATAATTATGTATTATTTTGTATGTAAACCCCTCCCCTAAATACTGTGCAGTGCTAACTTTATGCTCATCTTTCAAAAATTATCTAAAACCAGTTATTTCTGAGCGTAAATTTAACATTGCACATATTTCCATTTCTTGTTGGCTTAGCGAAGATAGACCCTCCCGTTCCCAACGCATGACAAAATTCTCCTTGAATGATTACATCACCCTTTAGTCAGTTGGGAGATTTTGAAGTCAGTGAGAGGTCGGTTCTTGAGATTGGGGCCCCACCCTTTTTGCCGTCTACACCTAAAAGCGTAAGTCTCTATATACTTTTTCCTTTTTCTTTAAAAACCCTTTTTAATTTAATCTCTAACCCCTTCTTTTGCTATAATCCCCCCTCTTTTTACTTATCCCTTATTTGACTTCTAACCCTTCCCCTCCCCATTCCGGCCTAACTTCGCGGGGTTGCCCCCGTTTTCCTTTCTTCCCCCCCGGGGTCTAACTTGGCTAGTTAACTCCCCCTCCCTATTTTTACCGCATTCCTGTGCTGTCCATTTTGTTGCTGGTCCCCTTTCCTTTGTCTGTGTCCCCTTTTGTGCTCCTCTTCCTGTTATTGTGCGGGTAGCCCGCTGTACCTTGCCAGTCTTGTCTGGATACCGCCGGACGGACTC
>JASAND010003969.1:21853-40150 GCA_030248195.1 Trissonchulus latispiculum | reverse complement strand
GTCTGGAGAGATTCCGAGCAGTTGGAAGAAGGCAACTATTATTCCAATTCCCAAGAAAGGATAACCATTAGATCAGCCAGCCAGCTATCGACCTATAAGTCTGACCAGCTACATATGTAAAATAATGGAGAAGCTGGTAAAAAAATAGGCTGGCGTACATTCTGGAGAACCAGCATTTCTTCGCCGAAGCACAGGCCGGCTTCCGGCAAAACCATTCAACTGAAGATCAGATAATGCGAATTACCCAGGACATAGCCGATGGATTCCATAGCAGGCCGCCCCAACGAACTGTAATGGCCCTAATCGACTTTGCTAGGGTATTTGATACAGTGTGGCGCCCAGGAATACTAGAAAAGCTGCTCAGCTGCAACGTCCCTGCTAAATTCATCATCTGGATCAAACAGTACCTATCTGACCGCCGAGCTAGTGTCCGCATCAACGGCAGACACAGCAAATTCCAGCGGTTCTTAGCTGGAGTTCCGCAAGGGGGAGTACTTTCTCCCATGCTGTTCCTGGTATTTATCAACGATATCGCTGCCACGTTGCCGGAAAATGTTCGGATCAGTCTGTTCGCAGATGATTTGGCTGTTTGGGCAAGCCACCAACGAATTGAAGAAGCAGAAAGATGTATACAGCTGGTCGTGGACGAGATCAAAAACTGGGCAGATAAGTGGAAAATGACGGTGAACGTTGCGAAATGCGAAGCCACTCTGTTCACCACGGACCCCCACCAGGCGAAGGCGACTGTGAGCCTGTCCTACGGGCAAGAACCTGTACCGTTCAATGCAAATCCCAAGTTCCTGGGAGTTACCTTTGACAGAAGGCTCACCTTTCGACAGCACATAGCCACACTCACTGCAAAAATGAAATCCAGGCTCAAAGTCATGAGCTTGCTGGAAAGTCGTGGGGTATGGCCAAATGCAGCTTGAGAACGGTATATCTAACATACATCAGATCGGTGGCGGAGTATGGCATTGGAGGTTGGGGACCTTCAGTGGCCAAGACCAATTTGCAGAATCTGGAAGTCTTAAACAGCAGAGCAGCGAGACTGGTAACTGGATGCACCAGTACTGCACCTACTCCTGCAGTTCTGGTAGAAGCAGACCTCCTTCCCATCAGAACAGTCACTGAAAGGAAAGCCCTGTCAGCCTATCTGAAATCGACTGTCCTGGAAGAGGGAAACCCGAGAAGAATTGCTGCTGATGGCAATTGCAGGAAAAGACTGAAATCGGTGACATCATGGCGGGAATTTGCCAAACAAAATCGACACATCTGGCCGGAATGGAACGAGAATCAATACTACGGCAGCCACCCAAACCGCCCTGGGCACAACCGCCAGAAGTAGACATCTGTCTGGAGTGGAACGGCCAAGTCAGCACCATAGGCGGTCGAGTAGAAGCCTATACTGATGGGTCTGCCAAATCTGGAACTGACGACGGAGGAGCTGGAGCCTTCATCATACTCCCAGATGGGACCACTGTCGAATCTGCAAACCGGCCGGAAAGCTGTGCTCTAGCTACCGGGCTGAGCTAAAGGCAATAGGAATGGTCCTGGAATGGTACCTGCAGAAGTGGAGCCGTGAAACAGACCGTCCGACCATGATCATTCTGACTGACTCCCGGTCTGCGCTACAGAGGCTGGGAAAGGGACCAGGAGCGGCCATAGGGGAAATGGAAGCGCAAATCTGGAATCTCCTGTTTGAAGCCGGCGGAAGAATATCCTTCCAGTGGGTACCAGGACACACCGGAGTTCCTGGAAATGAGAAAGCGGACGAAATAGCTAAGCAAGGATCAGCCCATGCCCAGCTAGACAAACCGGTGGACCTTCCCACCATGCAAAAGTATGTATATCGGAAGACGGCAGAAGACTGGAGAACCAGTATTGACCATCCACTTGTACGGAGAATAAATCCACGACTACAACCAATCAGCGACGAAAAGGAGGCCGGATTGTCCAAAAAACAGAGGGTAATTCTGGCCCAACTGCGCTCAGGAGGCCACTGCAGCCTGCTGGCAGCCTACAGGCACCGCATAGGTCCGGCTACAAGTCCTGTCTGTCCACGATGTGGAGAAGCAGAAGAAGACCTGGAGCACCTCCTGCTTGATTGCCCTGCATTAGCGACGTATAGACTGCATACCCTGGGACATACCCCCTACCTGGATATCCTGGTTACGGACCCCAAACTGGTGATTGGGTTCCTGGAGGTGGCGGGGCTAATAACACAGCCCTGACTCATATGCCGATGCGATGAGCCTGCAGCCAGAGAGAGAGAGAGAGAGGAAGGAATGATATACTCTCCTCCACCATCCAAACAAATTAATATATACTATAGCTGCTCCAGCGATCGTAACAGTGTTATTCAGTTTCTTTGCTGAAATTTAATCAAACAATGCATTGAAAAATCATACCGTCACAATTTGCATGGACTTAGGGGGTTTGAGGGGTACCTTCTCAAGGATTGGAGCTCTCCTTTAGAGGGGTCACTTCGCACCCTGTCAGAATTCAGTTTAGCCTTGAGCAAAGACATGAACTTTATTTTCACTTTTCGAAATCTTTCATCACGGTGAAAGGTAATCAAATTCTAATCATGCAAATGTGCTAGGTGTGAATGAGTTATTACCAATTTTGAAGTTTTGGCCCTGTATATTGATGTTCAGTTAATGTCAACAGACTCAGTGTAAAATTAAAAATAAAGACTTAGCAAATTTGAACTTCGAGTTGAAAATGAATACGCAAGCAATGTGTGAAATTCAGGTAGAAAATCCAAGATATAAACAATCAATAATTTTGAATCAAAAATACAAAAAACGGATTAAACATAGCAAGTCCCACAAAACCCGCTTCAATCCGTTACTTCACCTCATTCAAACACGTTGTCATCTGACCTCGTACGCTAACTCTGTCATATTGGCGAACACAATGTTTAAGGGGGGGGGGGGGGCTACGAAGGGGTTGGCACGACATCGTCGGAGAGAGCTACTTTTCCCCCAACGTTAGCCAACATATCACAATAAAAAAGTTTAGGGTGGGCAACAATATATCTCATATACACCGTTTTTGGCAGGTTTTTTCAGCTTTGGTGGATTAACGGTTTGACCAACGCTGAAACTTTCAGCCATAAATGTTAACTGTCACTAGTGCTAAATATTAAAAGTATTCCGGCTTTCGAGCGTTGCTTCCTTCTTCAGCTATAACAGCTCAAAGTTTGAAATTTGGCAAAAAGTTGCCATGAGACCGTGCGCCGTTTTCGATCTAATAAAATTGACAGCTCCTAGCCTACCCCAGCTTTTTACCAAATATTAGGCTCTAATAGGGGCAAACTGTCTGTAAGTTTCGAGGACTTTGGCTTTCTGGTTAGTGTGCTAGCAAACTTTTTGTTAAGAAATAACCCAATGGGGTCAAAACATTTTTTGTCCCCGATTTTGCCGAAAAGGTGGTTATAGGTATTATTTGACCTGTTGAATCTGAATACGAAATCAGTGTTCGATAAGAAGCTTCCTTCGTTCAGTATGCGCTTACACCTGTCCTAGAGCTTTTTGGAGCGATCGCCGTCCATGTGTAGAGATAGTATGTAAATCATTCATTTATGTATTGTCACTTTGTTGTTACACACCTAATACTTTTTCGGCCCTTAGCTACTGCTTGGCTTTAGCTAACGTCATCACTCTATTTGTTGGTCGGGGAGGTGTTGTTAGGTGGGATGTAACTATTGGGTAGGTGATCAAACTTGGGGGCGCTGTATGCGCATGTCAACTTCTGGTTGGGGGGTGGGTTTTCTAAGCCCCGCCCACTTTGGGGGTCTCCCTTGAAAACTCCCCAACACATCAGTTGTGTTAGTTTCTTTCCCAACTCCAGTCGGTATAATCGCTCGTCGGTCGCCCGATTAACATCTCCTTTCGTTTGGGTCATACGCTCCGGTGTCTCCTCAACACCTACGCTTTCTCCCCCTGGGGTGTACACTGTACTGGGTTCATTCAACCCTAAGGTTTGTTTGTATTGTTGTGTGTGTGTATTGTTTGTCTGGGATTGACTATCTGTCAGGGCTTACGCCCACTGTATGTACGTACGTTTATTAAATCATTTATTCTAACGGCTTGTTATTTTGGTAGGTTAGGGTTAGTTGTTAGACTAGGCAGGTAGGAATATTATTTGTGTTTGTATAACTTTATAGTTTGGCGAGGCTTCCCCGTCCTGGTTCCTGACAGCCAGGTCCGTTATCTATTGAGCAACAGATCCTCCGACAATTACTTGTCGGGTAGCCAATTGGAGAATCACATTTGCGCTACACATGCTTCGAGAAATCAATCTAGCATTTCTAAGCATTGGAGCGAGGTTTAGTGACCTAGCTTTCTGCACATTTTGGTACACTCACTGGCCTGTAATATGCAAAGTTTCAGCCGATTATGCCACAGTACTTTGGAGTAATTGACTCGCTTCTTCGAAATGGCACCAAATAACTGCGACAATATCCATAATGTAATCTAGCACTGCGAACGCAGGGATTAACGAAATCACGTCATTTTCCTAATGTTAAAACAGATACTTGGAGTATTAATTGGGACAAAGTTGGGTTTATTTGATAAACCACAGCTCATTAGACGTTAGTTAACCTCCACCCGTACAAACCTATAGCACCCAATTTTTCGCACTTTGACTGTAATCTCACAGAAAAGTATACACTGATCTAAAGATTATTTTACACTATGTCAAAGCGCTATATGCCAGATCTATTTCTGAAAAATTTGGGTACCGTACCTTGCGCATAGCGATCAGTGCGAGGCGAAGTTTGTGTATGTGTCATGTCGAGCTTTGGACCGGCAACACCAACTTCTGATGGCTCCACAGGACGCTACGCTGCATGGAATTCTTTCAAACTTTAAACTATTTTACACTAAACCTAACACTATTATGTGGCTAAAAACTAGCTAGCTTTTCCAACATCGAACTTTTAGTGAAGTTCGTAGCTCCAGCCCTTAAATCTACTACCATTAAATGCAAAGACGGTTTCTATTCTAGTCTTTTCGCAACAAATTTTAGAAAAGGGACACTGACGTTGCAGCATTTTGGGACTACCATCGGAAGGTCATTTTTTGAAAACGTATATACAAACCTGATCAAAATGGTGAACGCGAAATAACTTACTGTCATTATGGCATTTAGACTCTTGTGAACATATAGAAATGCCACGGACAGCCTAATGAATTAATACAAAATCAACAAGCAAAAGATTTGTGCAAATTGAAATGGTGTTGAAAATATTTACCGTAAATATGGTCCTGCTGCGAGCAAGAAAACATTCTTAAGAAAAATGTAGCTGTACTCTTAGAAACTCGTGTAAAAATTACAGGAATTTTTGTGGTTTTTCAGAAAAAATGGCTAATGTGCTGCTCTGTCTCTAGTGGAGCTTCTTTCATTTTCCACAAAGTAGCTTTTGTATCTTTGCAAATATATACCTCTCAAAATTGGCTCTCAAATAGTAAAAATTACAAGAGTTTCCTTTAGAAAAACTAATGAAACTTGTATGTTTTTCCGACTTTTTGACAATCGTAACTGAGACATCAAGCTCGTGCTATTTACAAGACATTTTCTATGGAATCACATGCATTCATGTAAAAGTGGGACAGGTGCCAGGAGGAGGTCTGGCGATCCTAAATTCGATAGAGAGCGACTCAGCGGCAGTTGCAAAAACTACCCAAGGGTTGTTGAAACACTAATTTTGAAAAATCTAAAAAATTTCAGGCATCAAAAACTATGTCGCCCTTATATTCGGAGTTTTGGTTATCAGTGTATCGAGTATTTATTTTGTAAACAGTCTAACTTGTGATCATTGTGTCAAAGTATATCAGGAGTAAACTCCCAACGATGTCTAGTAGAAATTACAGGACATTACCTGTATTTTCTAGAAAACGTTTTGTATTTATCATCTGCAAGAACCATTCCTGTAGTTTCTACTGAATTTCTAAGAGTGATTCCGAGCTTACTCAATGTCACAGTGGATGTCAGGCTGTTTATTTGCACAGAGACAGCCCTAATGTCTGGGTAGTAAGTAGCATAGTCACAACATAATTTTGCCAAACCTTAATTTGCATAAATCCGTGTCATAGAATTTTGAACACGTAACATGTGTATTTTATGGAAGAGCCTATGAATATCATTACGTGCATGTGTAAAGCCTCTTAAAACCGATTATAGTAGACCTGCACTATACAAACAACAGTGAAAAACACTTACTGCACATGAACAAACTCGTATTGATAACGGTAATATTATAGCTGTATGCGTAGAAGGGTGTTTCTTGTTGAGTGTGCCAATACAGTATTGTTGCCGTTTAATCGCATCATAATTATTTTAAATACACCAGTAAAATTTCGGTATGGCCTATAGGACGCTTGTTAGAGTCATGGGCGTTAGTACAAGTTCGTACGAGAGTTTTCAGATTTCAACCATGCAATGACTAGTGAAAGATATACATGCCCTTTTGGAGGACTTAGAACAGGAAAGGGTAAAACCCTATGTTAATGGCGCATATTAAGTTTACAACAGAAACATGAGCATTTGTGAAACACGGTAAGAACGTACAGCAAGACTAGATATAAGCGAGTGGAAAATTTACAGCAACGACTATCGTGGTCGTTAATATTTCTTATTTAGCTTGCCAAATGACCATTCACTCCTGTTTAAGAAGTCTTAGCAAAATTTCAGCTTATGGTATGCTTGGAGTGCTTGTTGCTTTTGGTTTAATTGATAACAAACACTGCAGGCTCAGATTCTTTGAAGTTAAATATTGTTATTCTAGAAGACAGTCTTAGCAGTTCCACATGGAGTACATGCTACAAATATTAAGACATAATTTACTAAACATTTTAGGATGTAGACCACGATACATAACAAGAAGATAGCACATAATATTTTATTTTTCAATGAGGTATTTTATATAAATTTAGTTTGAATTATGTATATATATGTGTGATATATTTTCCTGTTTTAAGCTTTGTTTGGTCTAATTTTCACTTCCTTTATGTTTTTCAAATTTTTACAGATTTATAATGGTATCCTAACAATTCTACAACATCAATAAAGTTAGCCACTGATGAAGTCAAATCAAATGATCTCTCAACAATCTATCTTGTTTACATTCGTCTGGGAATGGTCGTGCAGCACATGTTGGCAATATTTATCAAAGCTTCGCCCATGCTGATGAAACCACAGCCCGGTAGGCAAATCTTTATGGAGTGTTTGGTGATACTGACTGATGGCTTTCGCTGAGGTACATCTAGGCTCAGGAAGCCGCCAGCAGTTGTTGCTAACAGCCCTGCAAAAGCTGCTGAGAGAAGTAGAGTAACAAAACTGCAACCCATTTTGGATAAACAACAAATCGAACTATTGAGATAGCCGACGAAAGAATCGAAAGCACCAATGTTTTCACTTAGCTACTCTTAGAGGCTGACGGATTAATAGGCTCTAACATGTTTTCGAAATCGCCTACTAATTGCTAATTGGTTTCTGTCAAAGCAGCTGTCAGCATCAAAAACAATTTACTGAAAAAGCAAGGAGCTTTGTCGTGAGCAGGATGGAAAAAATTTCTGAAACATTAAGGAAAAGCTTGCTTGGATATTTGTTACAAGTACTAAAGTCGCAATAAAAAGATTTGGATTGCCCGACGCATGTAGGAAACCATCAACACCTCTGGAACACTGACTATTTACCCATATCGTAGGGATGGTGTGAGAAGACCGTCTCATTTCGGATCAAAGACTGACAGAATTGGTCTATTTCTTTCTCTGACATGTCTGCGGTCGGCTTTGGCATTTCCTTGAAGACCTCCGGCAGGTCATCATAGGTTAGCGGTCCCTCCGCCGTGGGACAGTTTAGCTGTCGAGACTTTGGGACAGAGGTGGGAGCATTAGCTCGTCTTTGAGCCAGTTCCAGGATTTCAACTCAGGATAATCTAGGACTTGATTTAACTGCAGAACGCCGTTATTAGGAGTCCGGACATAATGAGAGCCATAGGATTGCCTGTAAGGCTCAGGATCTTCTTCACGAGGCAGGTCGGGAGTCACGGCTCCCAGGACTTCCTTAGCATACATCTGAATGGTTTCACAGGAATAGTTTTCCATGTACACGATGATTAGGCGGTCATCAAGTCTGACTCGAGCCGGCATGCAGGCTACAGGTCTGTTGGTGTGATGAGGGGAGCTAAACTTGTGAGGGTGAGGGTCAAAATCTCCCTCAACGTTTAGGGTCACATCAGGTGGAATTTCAACCATAGCATTCACGACGGCCCTCGAGTAGGGGGGCAACACGAAGCTTTTCATCAGCATGACCTGCTATGAGGCTGCTAGGGGGTATTGGGGCGTGGAAATATGTAAAAAAGCTAAAACTGTGGACTGTATAAAATAGACACTTAAGGATTCGCTTATCTAGACAGACATAACTCGTCTAGTTCGTATTTAATAACACACTGACTAACCATTGATTCAACGAAGACTGCAATTTACAATATGCAAATTAGGCCAAACAAAGTTCAGCAGTAAACAAACATCAGTACGTCACATATGCGTACTGACACTCCCAAAAAGGCAAAACAAAAAAAACAAAAAAACAAAGTCTAACGATATTCACTGGTGAAGTCAACCAAACCAAAAAATCAATCAAATAACTCAGCGTAGGGCAGAATGTTTACGCTTCTTTGGAAGGCTCAACCTAGTGGGGGACAGTCGGTACGATACGTAGGCGAGCTCTGGCAAACGACGCACCACAGCTTCCACAAGACTCGGGTGCCGGCATGACTGACATGGAATCCGCCATGCTCGAACAGGCTTGGAACAATGGCACCGTTGGAGACGAAAGGATTGGGCTCAGCATCCCAATCAATACACATTACCTTTGAGCCAACCAGCTCAGAATTTATCCAGCGAGAGTGTCCAGCACTACCTGGGCACAAGGGACTGGGAAACGCAGGGCACACCAGGATGTTAGATTCGGCTCGTTGATTTGCTTCTTTCAACAACTTATCTTTCATGGCATTCCAAGACTTCGACTGGTCAGTCCAATTCAACTTAAGATCATTAACGCCACAGGACACAATGATTAGCTTGTAATCTGACAATCTCAGATTACGAGAACGAATCTCTGACGACAGATCCCAAAATGCACCACCAGATATAGGAAGTACTTCACCTCCATGAATCGAGGAGAAGTAACGACATTGGCTATCGGCCAACAGCAAAACGGTGAATCTGGGAAAAGGCTCAATCTCCAATGGCAGACGAGTGAATCCCATTAGCTGAGGCATATCCCAGGCACACGAAAAACGACCAAAATCTTTGGCAAGAAGCTCCAGTAGCTTGCCATACTGATTAAACCCAGGATATTCCACTGTCACCTGAGCGTGGCTCATCCGCAAGCCACAAGACCAGACATACTCAGGAGAAGAAGAGCACACAACAAACTTGTGGTTTCTTCTACTCTGAGGCGAAGACCCCACAATTTCCAAAAACGCAATCGTAAGAGGGCTCTGGGGATCACTCAACTGATGGGCAATCACACAATAATAGACCAGAGGTGAATAAAAAATCCAATGCGAATTTATAGCAAACTTGTGCTGATGTGCCCAGTGAGAGATGCCACGAGGAAGACGCCGAAACGTAGGATGATTCAATAGTTCCTCACACAAATCAAGTCTGCCCTGCTGATAAAGAATAATATACCAATATCCCATTTCAACCGACGTAATACTCAATCCAGACTGATTCATGTGATCAAAAGCATAATATCGAGATAAACGATGCTCACTATTAATATAGGTAATAATTGACATTGTAAATCTAAACAAAGGACAAGAAAACAGTAACAAAGGATAATAAATGGGCGAGTTTATACATGGGGAATATGCAGGTGATGCGCTAAAACGAGCTAGTCAATGTTCACTTTTCTCTTCAGATTTGATCCAGTTTCGGATACGGGAGCGAGCAGTAGTAGCAGCGGCTCGACGAGGTCTCGCAGCAAGGACCGGATCATTAGAAGATGGTTGTTCCTGTATGCCACTAGAATCTGCCTGGTTCGAGAGTTCAAGAGGATACAGCAGCTTTAAAGGACGGGTGATCAGTTTGCCTGTGGGAAGTCGGACCCTTGCAGAGCGGCAAAGGTTGTCACGGCTCAGAATCAAGCCGTCGATAACACCAATCATCCATCGTGCGCGCGGAAGGCTAGATTTGATCAGTACAACAGTACCGATTTTAGGCTCAAGGGAACTAGAATTACGCTGTTGACGACCATGCCACTGATCACGAAGCCCTACCAAGTACTGGTTACGCCGGCTTTCCCAAAACGAATCCAACACAGCTTGGATTCTCTTCCAGCGTAAAATTAAAGCATCAGAAGAGCAAATTTCCAGTTCTGGACCATCAATGTTATCAAACCTGGGAAAGTCAGATCTCGAGCGCAGTAGGAAGTCAGCTGGAGTTAATGGCTTATCGCCCACTTCAGCTTCGGAGCATACGAGTGACCGAGTATTGACAACGCTAGCAATTTCGGTGGCCAAGGTCTGCAATTCGACGAATGAAAGCAGTTTGCGATCTAGCGACTTCTTAAGAGCAGTCTTGACAATCCCTACCATACGTTCGTAGAATCCGCCCATCCAGGGAGCCATCTCTGGAACAAACTTCCAGTCTATGCCCTGAGTAGCTGAACAGTCTTGAACCTTCGATGATCGGCATAAAGTGAGCCACATCTTGCGCATAGTCTTATTTGCCAAATGGAATTGCTTTGCATTATCTGAGATTATCAATTTGGGCTTACCATATGTAGCCACAAATCGACGAAGACAGAGTAAAAATTCCGACGTGGAAAGGTCTTGGACTTGGACTACTTCAAGATGAATCGCTCTAATGGCACTGCATGTGAACAGACAGATCCAAACTTTTTGCCCACTGCCATCATGACTTCTGATACAGAGCGGACCAAAATAATCGATGCCAACATAGGAGAAGGGGTCACAAGGCGTGACTCTAAAGGCTGGCAAGGGAGGTTCTGGTGGGACAGCAAACGGCCCACCAGCAACTCGGCGGCAAACACGACAATGAGCGAGCGCTTTCTTAACCTCAGCTCTACCTCCGACGATCCAATAAGTGTTTCGCAAATTAGCTAACGTATGCTTGGCTCCAGCATGGTGCAGCCGCTCATGCTGATCGAGTATAAACAAGTTTGTGAAAGGATGAGCCTTATTTGGCAAAAGGATCGGACATCGTGCAGACTCTGGTAAATCGGAATGATCCAAACGTCCCCTACAACGAACGAATCCGTGATCATCGACAAAAAGGTGTAGTTGTCGCCACGACGACTGTCGATCTTTTGCCACACGTTCTGGCAAAAACGGTTTTTGTACCGCCTTGATCCACCAGGCAGTAGCCACTCGAATTTCCTCAGCCGAAAGAGTTCCACTTAATCGAGTAGAACCCTTGCAGTTATAAACAAATCGGCGAACCCAAGCAGTGACTCGGATGAGCCGTCGAAAAGACGAAAACCGATCCAATTGGAGAAGCTCAGCACTTGCTTCACATGCAAGTTGAACAGTGTCCCGCTGTGTGGAATTCTCTTCATCTAAAGTGGACTCTGGGAGGGGATCAAAGTTGGGAAATACGGCTGGCCAGGTAGAATCAGATTCAGACAGCCAGGAAGGTCCCTTCCACCAGAGCTGCGACTCTGACAAACCATTGAATGTAAGCCCACGGGAAGGCATGTCTGCTGGATTTTGTTCGGAGGGAACATGACCGAACTTAGTCGTGTGATGAGTACGGATCTCTTGCACACGGTTTCGAACAAATGGCGTGTAAACGTCCTTCCCTACAATCCAATGGAGTACCGCCTTCGAATCTGACCAAATATGTTTCACTGCGATTGGCAAACGAAGCTGTTCTTCAACGAACGAAAGTATACGAACACCAACAACTATGGCCATAAGCTCCAGCCTAGGAACCGTTAATGGCTTGATCGGACTGACGCGAGATTTAGAAAACAGGAGAGATACATCGGCTCCAGATTCATGTCCAACTCGTAAGTATACCACAGCGGAGTAGGCTTTAGTCGACGCATCGCAAAAGCAATGGAGTTCAAGGATGCTACCAAGTGAAGGAGTGGTGATATCAATCGCGGAATCGCATAGCTGGGAATTTGCTGAAAGCTCGACAACACGTGCTTGCCGAGCTCTAGCAATTCCTGAGGTAGTCGATTATCCCAACCGATTTTGCGCTGCCAAATTTGCTGAAGCAAAATTTTTCCCGTGATGGTGACCGGGGCAAAGAAACCGCAAGGATCAAAAACGCTAGCGATCACACGCAAAAGTTGTCTTTTCGTGCTTATACTAACAATGTCAAAGTTCCCAATGGTACAAAAAAGGGAATCTGTTTGCAAATTCCAAGTAATTCCCAGGACCTTGGTAATCGAAGACTTCCCACGGTCAGGTTCGGGTAGAGATTTCATTAAATCTGAAGAATTGGAGTACCATTCCCTCAAATTCATCGAAGCACCTTGGAAAATGTCCTTAGCCTGAGAATAATACTCAGAGGCAGATTCCACATTCGGTCTACCACCAATGACGTTGTCAACGTAAATATTGTCAATGATTTCCTGTGACAATGGCGTTCCAATACCATTCAAGTGATGAGTAATGGTACCAGCTAAGAGGAAAGGGCTAGCATTAACTCCAAATGGCACACGACAAAAACGATACTCAATGAGGTTACCTGAGGAAACCGGAAGGGAAGTATCTCGCACCCACAGAAACCTTGTCATGTCTCTGTCGGGCTTTTGCAACATAACTTGCAAAAACGCTTTTTCGATGTCACTAACAAGACCAATTTGGTGCAGACGGAAGCGAAGAAGCAAACCACCCAAGTCAGCTAACAAGACTGGTCCACTGTAGATACAATCATTCAGACTTAATTCTGAACGACTGGCTTTACTCGATGCATCGTAAACGACTCTGAGCTTGGTGGTAGTCTTCTGAGGAGTTATCACACAATGGTGCGGAATATAATAACTTCGATCACCATCGAGTTTTGATGGAGCCAACTCAATTATGTCTTTATTGAGTTGATCCTTAATGGTAGCGTCGTAACGCTGTAAAGTCTCTGGAGGTAGCCTATTTAACAGAGAAACCAAACGTCCTTTGGCTAACCCGTAGTTATCGGCGAACTGGTCCATCCCTGGCTTCCAAGGCCATTTGACCTCATAACGGGAGCCATTATACCGAATCGTACGATTAAAGAAATCCAGTGCCGCCTCACTATCGTTTGAATCACAAGGAGCCTTGATACCGATATCTTCTAAACGCCAAAAACGTTCCAGGTCAAAGTTCACGGAATTAGCGGAACCCACCTTAGATAGCAACATAGCAGTGCTATTCGACTGAGCCGGCTTTCCTTCCAGCCTGCCCGCGGTAATATATCCAAGAGTGGATCCTAGAAACACCACTCCGTTCGAGCATTTTATCTGCTCAGGACCAATGAAATCGTAATAATAATCACCGCCAATTAAAATATCGATACTCACCATTTCTGGTTGAGTAAGAATGGGTTCAGCAAGTGGAATCAGGGACACAAACGGAATAGCCTTCACGTCGAGGGGGACTCTCTGAACCGGGCACGTAGGATCTCGGTGGGATTAGCCGTCAGCGTGGTTTACTCACCGTTGCGAAGAATAACGTCAAACTCATAAATCTTGTAAGTTATGGTTTTACGTTTGGTATCAGAGAATCCTCCAATAGAAATGGTTTCTTCACCTGTATGTCGAGCACCGATTTTACGACACAAATCGATGGTGATAAACGAACGGGAACATCCGGTATCAAAAAGAAGCCGAGCAGTCTGAGGTACAGTAGTGCCAACAACCTGGCACTAGCTGTCTGCAAGATCGTCTGTTCACCCTGGGATAACAGATTTGCATTACCTGTTACCGGAACGAATTCTGGGGCATCTACATTCATGGACTGAACCGGAAGTGAAGACTCTTGACCTCGAGATTTGGCAACCGATGATCCGAACTTAGAATCGCAGAGGCTACGATGATGTCCAGTTTTCTTGCAGTAAGCACAGGCGGATCGACGGCGGCAATCCAGCACACGATACCCTGCTTGCAGACAAGACAAACATCGGCCATTCAATTGTTGGCGTCGAGAAGAAACATCTGGATAGACTGTGCATTGGTCGCTATAGTGACCTTGCTTACGGTACGCGCAACGAATTTTGGTCTCCGTCGAGGACGAAACAAAGCTAGAACCGGTAGGATGTTGCAACGCCCGACGAGAATTGCCTTTAGTCTGACTGCCGAAACGCTTAACTCCAGATTTTCGATTGCTGCTGGAGCTCGAAGCTGACACGCCGCCAAAAGTTCGCTGGCTCATGTCACGGGCATGGATTTCCTCCTTCAGAAGCTCACGGAGCTTGGAAAGAGTCCATACATTCGAACCATTTCGACGATGCAGCTCCATGCGAACGAACTTCGGCAACTTGGACAGAACGATTGGAGTGAAAACCTGACCGAAAGTATCCTCTGGCAAACCCAGAGCAACAAGGCTTCGAATATGCTTTTCGCAATCATCAAAAATCGACTGAAGCTGAGAAAATTTATGCGAAGCGGCAGGTAATGCAAGCATTGCTTCAAAATGAGAAAAAATTGCAACCTGTGGATCCCCATATCGCTCTTGAAGTGTGGAAACAACTGATTCATAGTTTGCAGCGGTCAACCTGTAGCCGTCCGCTACGCGCAAAGCGTCACCTTCTAAGAAAGACCTTAGATAAGTGAATTTTTCCACTGCTGAAAGTTTGTCATTTTGGTGTACAGTATTGTCATAACTGTCCCAGAACTCCTGCCATTTTAGCGCATCACCGCTAAAACGTGCAATTTGCAGCTTGGGGAGTTTGACCCTTTGATCAGCATGACTAGATTGGCGATCTGAAGCTGCGCTAGTATTAGAATCACGTTCAAGAGTAGCAGAACGTACTCGAGCTGACAATTTTTCAATGTGGTCAAACAGAAGCTCGTCCAGTTCTAAAGATTTTGCAGCTTCAGATTCCAATAGCTCTGCATCATAAGTTACCAAAATGATTTCATCAAGATCAGCCAATGTCTTACGATAACCCTCAAGTTTCCTAATTGACACCTCTACCTCTTCTGCATTTATCTTAGCATTAGGGTCCAGTCAAGCCTTTGACTTTTTAAATTCTTTCTGAGCATTGGTTCGAATCGCCGTTTTCGGCTGTTTTTTCAGAAGAAGTTGCTTTTCTGAAGTGCCCATTTGAGAAGTACACACAATGCAACGATTTACAAACTTTCACAATTAGATTCAAATCAAAATGTTAAATGCAAACTCAATTAAGTCTGAAGCACCACCTTCAAGACTTTAAACGTTACCGCAGAAATCATAAAATCTACTCAAATGGCCTCCAGTAACCCTCCACAGCACAAAACGATCCAAACGAAAGGTCAGAAGCAACGCCTTCTAGACCAGAACAAATGGATGAGAAAAATGTTTGAAGCAAATCTTCAAACAAAAAAACAGCGTAAGTCTAAACTATAAATGGCCCGAGGACCATGTAAAAAAGCTAAAACTGTGGACTGTATAAAATAGACACTTAAGGATTCGCTTATCTAGACAGACATAACTCGTCTAGTTCGTATTTAATAACACACTGACTAACCATTGATTCAACGAAGACTGCAATTTACAATATGCAAATTAGGCCAAACAAAGTTCAGCAGTAAACAAACATCAGTACGTCACATATGCGTACTGACTGAAAATACTGGAATGGAGTATTTTCGAGCCGGGTACGTAGAATAGACCTTGGTTTCATTCGTATGAACAGAGATTTCAAAGGTGGCATTAAACCGGGCAAGAAAATCGGTGCCAAACAGCACATCCTGTGGGGCACTGGTGCTCACATAGAATGCATGAGGCACTGGTGGGTGATTTGGGCACCCGGGAATTGTGACTTGAGCTTCAATCTTCTTTGTTATGTCCAATCGATGTCCTGTGGCGGAGATGCTCCATTTCGGACGCTCAAGTTCTATGGCACGCAGGTTGAGTTGCTGGATTACGTGATCGACGATCACGGCGGTTATATTTGCTCCGGTGTCAAGCAGGGCAGAAGTGGTTGCTCCGTGAATCTGCATATCGATCAACAAGAGTGAGGCACTGAGCGCGGAACTCGTCCTCGGGTGGGCTCTGGAGACTCAAATCCCGAGGTATGACCTTGCTATCTCTGTCTCGATTCCGTCTTAGAGCGGATGAATCTTTAGAGCTGGCTCCGGAACGGTGATGTGGTTTGGGTGAAAAGGCTCGTTCTGGATCTTCTGCTGGCGGACCAGAGCTTCGAGCTCTTCCAGGACTGCGACTTCTGCGGGAATCAGGTTGTCTTAGCAGATGAGAGGACTCAGTGTGGTGCTCCACTTCTAGAGGGTGGTTGAGACGCGCTCTTCGGGATCTGGTCATTGCCCCTGGGCTGGGGAGCAGAGGACTTCGGGGTCTGGCTCCCATAGGATGTTCTTGATATCCTGGGTATTCGGCTTGGGGATATTTTTGTAGCGAATCCAGCGGGATTTGCTCGAATCCATATGGGGCTGAAGGGGCAGGTGGTGAAGAGAGGCGCCGCTCGGTTCCATATCGGGCGACTAAGCTTGAGTGCATAGGGTGCTCAATACAGCGCTTGGACTCAGGCGAATTGCGGCACGTGTTGGTTGGACTAGGACCTTCAGGCAGTGAGGTTGGTAGTTCCAATCTGGCTGAGTCGGCGCCCACAACTGTGACACGCATTCCTGCAGTAGTTAAGGACTGATTCACGAACGTCCGCTAGGTAGGGTGAGAACCAGACGGTAATGATGATGCCATTGCAATCAGAACCAGGATAATGATGAAGACGGTCCAAACTTGAATGTTCAATGGGTGGACGAACAAGGGGGCATCCCGATGATGCCTTCTAAGGATATCTTTTACCGCACGGTTTTCGTATTCGGCCCGTTCCAAGTCCGTATACTGAATAGGCACGACGTCCATTTCTGGGGCGCTAAAGGGTAAGCGGTTGACTACCAAAGGAGTAGAATGTTGGACAACCTCTATTGCGCTCGTCAAGACCAAATCACAAATCACCAATGATGATGTGGTTGTACATGCCGCGTTCCATCCAGACGACATAATTATCTGGCACAGGCACGACCTCTCGTCGAGATACGTGCTGCAGCTGAGGGGTTTGTGTCAGCATGATTTCCTTGTAACTGGTCCGAATGAGGACTCCAGCAGGTGTAGAGGCAAAATCTGTGTCCGGTGTCAGGACTTTGACATGCATTTGCTGGCGACAATTTGCTTTGTCAAGGGGCAAACTTGACACAATGGCCTTGAGGCAAGCTGAGCGGGAGGCGGCCACGAGGGAATTGGGACCACACAGCCAGAGACCAGGTGAAGATTGACATTGATCCAGTTTGACCTCCGAAAATTTGGAACTTTTATGGGCTACTTCGTGCCTGACAAACTGTGGCACAGGCATAGCTTTCGAATATCCATTCTGACAGGATAGATCCGGCCAAATCTGTAGATCAAACTAGGTGCACCACGTAGCAATGAGCGGTTTAGCTGGGCATGATTCTGAACGATGTCCTGGATTATCTTGTAGTTAATCAATAATAATGGGATCCGGGAGGATTATTAGGATGCGTTGGTATGCGGATCCGTTGGTATCAGGGGGACCTCCAGGTCCGACTGAAAAGGAAACGCGACTTCGTCTAAATCCTCCTCCAGAGCTGGGGGCATAAGGCGGAGGCGGTAGTCTGGAGGGGTCCTGATTGTCATCGCTCTCGTAGTCTGGATTCCGAGCGTCTCGGTAATCCTGTCTATCGGGGACTTGATTGTTCATTTCTGAAGGGATTCCAAGGGATTTGATGAGTTATCCTCACTGAGGTAGGTTGGCAGGAGATATCCTCACTGGGGGCTCCAATTTGTTTATGCCGTGTAATAGAGTGACTGAGATTTGGGCTGATTCTTGGCTGATCCTGAAAGTAAGGTGATTTGGGCTGTGAGATTTGTTGTAGTCGGTTAGGCTTATGCTAGGCTTCCTCGTCCTGAGTCTCTGATCAGTACTCTGTCACACTGGTCAGCACGTGGGGATTCAGAGATCTGCATTTAGATTGAAGGACAGACTGTAGTGGTGTTCAGACTGACCGTACTTAATGGCTGAACGGGTAGGGGTTGATTTCGTGAGTTCGTTTGATATTAGGGGAACCAGGGGAATTTATAATCTCTATATC